>JAUZNK010002022.1:0-45402 GCA_035046665.1 Euphysa ruthae
TATTGGAAATATTGAAAATTGGAAATATTGAAACATTTCGGTAAAATTTAAAAATGCTGTCTTTTTTCTCAAAGTTATTTGTCAATTTGTGCTCCTACGACCATTTGTAAAAAAAAAAAAAAAAAAATATATATATATAAATATATACATAGAGAGAGAGAGTTTGATAGAATTTTGGTGTGAAAAAATGTACCACCATGCACTCGGTGCCTTTTTGAAATATAATTGATCGACGCATGAAACCTGCATATTTCAATTGCCCTTTATGTTTACCCCATAGTATTGTGATTTTGGTGGCTACCAGATAAAAATTACTAAGAAACTACAATTACTAAATAATTACCTGGTTCAGATTAATAATTTGTAATTATTTTCATTAAGTATCATAGTTCCGTAAAAATCTGCGACTAGTTGTTCTCCTCTTTGGGAGAATGCAATGTATGCTTCGTTTATGGGTACATACCTTTGACTTTGGATTCTTTCTGTTCTTCGTATTGATTACCGTAGCTTTCAGGTCTTCCCGCATTGTGGTCATTCATTTCATGAGAGTATGATAGAGAAGTGTTAGGAAAAGTTTGTCCTTTGGCGATAATGGCTGCTGCTATAGAATTACCTGCTGGATTTATTCGGTCTTTCCCAAGGCTTACTAAATAACAGGCCTTGCCAACGTGCGGCTGGAGTTAAAAACAATGATTCTTCAATATAATATTTGCAAATATCATGCAATGGTTTCTGCTCATATTTAAATCATGCTATTTTGAAATAACCATGAATAAGTTACATGACGATGAATGACAGCTGGCATTAAAAACCTCATGAAAAATGATATAGCAGTATATTGTCCATTCACAAGGACTTTTAACAGGTGTTTCTAAACCACCACGTTTTGTATAATTGGTAAAACCAACAAAAGTTTGAAAATCAAATAACGTATCATCAACTTCATCGTCTTTCTGAATAACATATCCAGCAATATAAAGCAATGCCATTTTATTTTCATAGACAATGAATTTTATAATTCCGACAAATTTTTCATCACATTGAAAATATTCTCGCCTGGTAGAAATACACACTTAAAGCATGTATGAAATCTAGATTTTTGAGAGCATTTACTCCAACATTCAATTTCAATAGTAGCTTTTGCGTTTTTTCAGGCATTTTCTGAGCAGTTATGAAATAGGTACTGCCAAATCTTTGTTGTAATTTTAGAAACTGCTTTTCCAAAGGATCAGAAATAAATTACCAATCATTACATATTCATGATGAGAGCTTGAAAGAAAACGTACAACCTCTATAATTCCATTGTAAGTTTGAGAAAAGCATCCTGTAGTATCTCTAATCATGAGATTTCACACCTTGACCACTACTATGTGTCATTTGGTCAACCAATTTACCCATAGCCCGAAGTTTTTTTAAATTTTCATCAACAGGGGAACGAATTACAGGTCGGTTTCGATCTCACATCCTAATATCTTCATATGGTGTATGAATGTTAACGATTTTCCAAAACTCGATAAAATGGGAAAGAAAATCTATAGCTCCTTCATTGTTTTTTACTCTGGATGGGTTTGCTGACAAGGTTCTATCAGAAAATACTTGTAAGCAAGTACGAACATTTTGCCTTTCAATTGGCTTCGGGTAAACCGATACTTCTGTAATCTTTGATATTTTCACGAATTGATTTTTTCGAGATCAACGCAGAGATTTAATGTCGGCCAATTGTGCTGGTTTCTTTTCTTTGTTGATAAAAAATTGTTGTTCTTGATTTTTTTAGTTATCTAGTTATTTCTAATGTTTTTTAACAAATAAACATAAGCAAACAAAAGAATCATGCTATCAACAGTGCGCCATGATTCAGCTCTTGTAAACATATTGAAAAAAACTCTGATCAACTCGATTACCCTCACAAATAACGGAAATTATGTTTATGAATTACCGCCAAAAGGATTTGTTTTTCAAACGCTTTGTCAAAGACGGTTCCTCCATGATATTGTAAAGTTGCTTTTACATAAACCTCATCCAATAACAAAATACAGGTCTTTCGAAGTTCATTTTTCAGATTTGAAAATATATTGTTTATATAAGGGCTGTCATCAAGACTTTTAACTTAAAAGTGATTCGTGTAAGGGTACGTATACTAGGTAGGCTACCTATTTCAAAGTCAAATTTTGTTTACTTACAAAGCATCTATTGTGTTCTTCATACCACAATGAAAGGAATCATAAATTAAATCATGACTGATTTGTGTTAAAAAACTTGGAACAACAGTATTTGTTAAGAAGTCTATTGATTGTATAGTAATTTTTCCATCACTTGTGTAAGCAATAAAATGTACATCGTTCAACTTTAACTGTTTAATCGTATCAGGGATGCAACCAAAGTTTTCAATAACATCTTTCGTGTTAAAAAAATGAAGCTTGTGTGGTTTTTTATTTCGAAATTAATTTGAAACCCTTGAAGTTTTTTTTGGAACTGAAGGAACAGTAGGCATAAGACTTGGTTTTACACAATCAAAGACTAATGGGGGGTCATAGAGACCATTTTTCCTATAATCAGTAAACTTTCGATAACCTGTTGGCCAATATCTTTCACATACTACAACATCTCTTGATTCGGGAATATTATCTCTGGGAATAACTGCTATCCACTTCTGTCTTTCATACTTTTACCTTGGAAGCCTGAAAATTTTACCTTTGTTTTCATCACTATAATTTCCATTACAATTTGTTACGCAACATTTACGACCCATTCTATTTTCTTTTATGAAAAATTGAAGTTGACTTTTTACTGAAGTTTTTAATAAAATTTCAAAGATCGCTACTTCGCTTCAAATTTTGGCTAATAGCGACAATTCGCTGATATAATTAGATAATTACTCTTAAAAAAGTAAACAATAAAACTAGTTTTTGTCTCCAACCGCACGTCGGTAAGGCCTGTTATGTAGTAAGCCACAAAGGCTTACTGAATAACAGGCCTTTACCCATCCCCAAAACTCATCCCAAAAGGCCACAATAAATAAATATTAGAATCATGGAACGTTTTTTTAATTATTATCTACCTATATTTCAATTTATATTATTACTACTTGAATTTAGTAAAAGTCATGTGTCTAAAAATAACTTATTTCCGTCTGAATCTCATAGAAGTCCGAGATAAATTATTACTATTCTGAAGAAGTCCTGCGTTTGAAAATATATTATTATGTTAAGAGGGACCCTGCTATTATCGTTGCTAATTGAATTAAATAAAGCTCCTGTAACTGAACCATTTATTTATCATATTAGCGTTGGAATATAGTCAGGAATATATTGTCACTGATAACTGGAATTATCGCTCTCATTTACCAACAATCTAGCCCGTTCACAGTATTTATTTTTTTATCTAAAACTAATCAACAAAGGAAAAAATCTTTTTAATTCAATTTAGAAAAATAATTTACTACAGAAGATATAGCTGAAATTGTCACCGCATTTGATGCTACATATAGAGTCGGAATTTAATAAAATAGCACAAAACAAAATATGATGACATAACAGGACTAAGGAGCTTTATAAGTCAAACACGATTTTAGTTATGAGTCGGAACACCGCTTATGTGACTACTCTTATTTGCTGGCAAAGCTAGTGAACATGGAAAAATGAAAACTATGGAGCTAAATAAAGTTGCAAGGGTACAACATAATTGACTTACTTTGCTAGTCGTTCACCCATCTGACAAAATTGCTGCTCAGCGGTTATCTTGCAGCAATGTGAGAAGAAGCCAGCGCACATTGTCTTTTGAAGTGTTCCTGAGAATCTCTCTGTGTTATTGTCGGTAGCTGTGCATGAAATATCAGTAAGAAGCACTTGTGCTCCTTTTGCGTAGCCGTTTGTACAACATACAGATGGGTTTAATGTATCAGTGGCAAGAGATAACCCTAAATATTCAAATAAGGTTAATTTCAGGCTGTGAGATGTACCCAAGTATACTGTGTTAAATTAATTTCTTTCTCACTTTTATGTGAAAATGTTTTAAACGCAAGACGATCTTACCAATTCGAAAAACCTTCGTTATATCATTCTTTAAATTAGTTTGATTATGATCTTTAGCATTGCTTCAAAATTTTTGAGGTTTCAACTAGTGGAAACTGATTGATCGTTTTAATTATCTGAACAGGAAACAAACACTTTTTATAGCGTAAAATATTTTTTGTCTTTTAAACCCGTTATTCAAATTGATTATCTCTTTTACTGAAAAATTTTTATGTTTAGCATGTCTTATTTTAAACTACCATCTTGTTTCTTCAATATAAATTTTGTCTGGTTAAATGGAGATAAAGCAGTATTAATTACTTGTTCTAAATTTCCGCCCATCGCTCACACAACAACCTGGGCATGGTTTTAATATAAAGGAAAAAACAAAAATTTTCTTTTGTCAAATTGCAAATTTGCAGAATTTTTTTTATTAAAAATTTAGACAATTGAATTTTGACAAAAAAGAACATTGTAAAGTTGGTGTCGTGTAACATTACGATTATAAGACAATTTACGAAATCTCTACCATTTTTGGCAATAATTCGTAGCTAATATAACAAGAATGTAAATGGTTGTTTTTATATTACAAAAGGAAGTTTTGACGGAGCGTAAGTCTGTGAATTAACTGGGCACTGTACTTTAGGCTCAATAGCAAAAATTTTCATAAATTAAACAAAATTACGAAAGCAAAGAAAATTAAAGAAAAATTTAAAGATGGAATATTATTTTTTTGGAACAGTAAAATCGAATATAAGGAAACAGTTCGTGAAGTGAATTACAAAAAACCGAAGTTATACATACCGAAAGTTTACAAAATAATTTTATTTCTTATTAAAACCATTCCTAAAAAACCAGAAAGTTTTTGTTTGAATTGTAGAGCATAGGCTTGCGATAAATGATTTTTAGAAACTTTTAAATTATGTTTAACAGGAAAAACATGGATTACAAATTTATTAGAAGACAGTAAGCTATTGAATAAACTTTTGGATGAACAGGAAAAAGCTAACAAATAAATATAGACATTAAAGTTAATCGAGTTAAAAAATTTTTTTGAATACATTTTTTTTTTTCCAGTTGGTCCAAATATCTTTTATATATTTTTTTTTTTTGTTAATTTTCTTATTTTTATAGACAAATAACTTTTATTCATCAAAAAAAAAGAATAAAAGACGTCACAAGGGCACTTGAGCCCTTGCCTTAAAAATGCAAAACTTGCTGATAATGACATGAATAAACTAAATAAAAACTACCTTAAGACTAAAAATAATGGATTTTGAGATTAAATCCATCATAATTATATTAGGAATATATGGAACATTTTTGAACCTTTGATGTATACAATTAAAGATTTTAAAACGGATGGAACATATTAAAATTATTGAAAAATTTCCGTATACCGTATAAAAGAAGTTTAACAAGGTTACATCTGAAAAATTCGCTATTGGCTCAAATAAATCAACAAAGCTGTTAAAATGTGTGTTACAAATCTCAGTACAGGCTGAACAGTAGAGAAGATGATACAGGATCTTCGTCAAGAAAATGATATAATACAAATTTTAGATTATATACCATTGATAATTCCTATGGGAAAATAAAGAGCTTCTAATTTTATAGGAATATAAAATATAACACGTGCGGTTTCTTCGAAAGACAAGATGTGTGTAAATTTTTCATAGATATCAAGTGATATGGCGTTAAAGTTTCGTTAAAATTTTCATCAGAAAGGTATGTAAGCGGAAGTCCATTGTCTACATTTTTGACTTCGCATAACACGGCAGACAATTCGTCTAAACTGAACAAGGAACGTTCAATTGTCTTTTTTAACGAGTTTTTTACAATTCCTACTAATTATTCGTAGAAACCTCTCCACCAGCATTTCAAGGATAAACTGCCATTTGATCAAGTTAGCAAAATTTTGAATTTCGGTTTAATTAAAACTTTTTGAAATTGTCGCTAATTAAATAAGGTGAACCTCTACGTGCAAAGAATTTGCGAAGAGCTAATACTTTGATTGAGGTATTTTAATTTCTTGTTAATTCTAAATGTACATCTCTTGAATATGAACACGTTATTGGTAAAATAGAACATTTAAAACTTTCTTTGTCTTTACCTTTTCGATAAAACAGCTGACCAGCAAAGTCTAAGCAAGTTTCAGGAGATTTTGTGCATTTCTTTAGTAAACCAATGCTGTCCTCTAAAATAATGTAAAATTAACACTATTGTGCTAAATTTTTTCATGAGCATTAAGTATAACTAATTTTGTAAAGTGTGGATCCTTTCGTAATATCAAAGGCTCCGTCGATCATATTCTAATGCTTTTTAACCACTATATCGTGTTTTTGATCTTAGAAAATTTTCCTCGTCACAAAATAACTAATGGACCCTCTCGATAACCATACCAGCCTTAATCAAACATTTCAAATTATGAATAATTCTCAAAACCCATTGACGTCACATAATAATCGTTCAAGTGAACTAAATTTTGTACAGCCAATAATATAGTATATATCAGCTCTTGTTTTTGTTTGAACAGTCAATACAGTAGTTTTCTTTTCTTTAGTCAAGTCAGACGGTGTAGCAATTTTACTTGATGGAAGGACAGTGAGATTTTCATGTAAAAACACTGGACCTTTCCACCGTGTTTGTTATGGCAAAATGAATTGAGCAATGTCAATCTAGTAACATTGTCTACTGGATTTGATGACGTATTGACCTAAAACTGGATTCGATGACGTATTGACCTAAAACTGGATTTGATGACGTATTGACCTAAAATCAACAGTCTGAAGGTACTTTCTGTCTAACAAACGAAACTCCCTACCCAAATATTCCATTGTTTTCTAAACTGCGTTAACTATCATAAACAAACTTGTGGATCACACCAGAAATACTCTGTTTTACCTTTCAAAACACAATTAAACGCCTTTCTTACTCTTTGCATTAATTCAACAAGAAGCCTGCAGCAATAATTCCAAACTGCAATCTTGGACATAATATTTTGGACTTTTATCAAATTTTAGCACGAAGTCACATTTGACGCATGGTGTAAAAGTGATATTCTAGATAAATATCGCAAAAATTATGGCAATCCCAAATTAGTACGGACTTGTCACTTTAATCCCATATCTCTAGCTATCCGCATTTTTAATTGCTTGTGGTAATTTTTTCATTTATTAAGGTGTCCTAATTGCGTATAAGAGTCATAATATTTTGTCCATGATTGTAAGTGTGGAAAAACTTTTCTTTGGTACAACCTTTGACTTGGCACACCACAACTGTACATGTGAAAACAAATAGTATGCACATAAGCTGCCGCACAATGGAGCTTAGCCTAAGTAACTAAGTAAGTAAGTAAGTATTTATTCCGCCACAAACAAATTTACATTAGCTATGAAAATTACAAGAAAACAAAAAGCAAAAAATAAAAAAAGCAAAATAAATATTAAGATAAAAACAAATGGTGGCAAGGATAGGCACAAAAATTGTCTGTCCCAACAATATTTCCATTGTGATCCCGTTATACATCACACATAAAAACAGATTGAGCCAAAGTATAGTAATAAACAATAAATAAATAAAATAAAATGAAATGAAAAGAAAATACATGTAAATATTTAAAAAGCGGTTTTTTACAGAATTATAATCTATATTTATTAGGTCTGCGAACTATATCCAGAGAGGTAAAAAATTTCTTCTTGATCTTATGTTTAAATACGTTATAGTTTGTGATTGATTTTATTTCATTAGAAATCCTGTTCCATATAAGAGAACCTTTTGATGACAGACAATTTTTCCCATGGTAGATCATCACAAGGGTTGCACGAATATTCATATTTAAAACAAAATAGTATACATTTATCTTGTGCGCCTTTCAAACGGATTTTAAGTGATTGGTTGAGGCCTAAATACCAGGCAAAACATGCGTAGTAAAAATGAGGTTGAATCAGAGCATTGCACAGATTTTTGAAATAATAACTTAAATCGCAACACTCAAGGCGATATAGCTCCTATTGGATGATAAAGCAAACCATTTATTCTCAAAATTTTTCTTTTCGTAATATCTAAATTACCAGCTCTTTCAAAAATTTCATTAAAGCTATGAATTAGTTCGTTTTTGTTAGTATCTCAGTTTACTCTTAACACTTTTCAGAACTCCGCATTGCTACCTTATAACTGCTTTTCTTCATCTTGAGTTATTCAATTTTTGGTGCCGTAGAATTAGAGGGTTCTTGTAATTCATTTAACATTGCAATGTAGGGTTATTACTTTCACATTTATGTAGTTTGGATTTAGTATCGTTTAAACACAACTTTGGGTGTTTGTAAAACGTTTTAGCCTCGTTAAAGGTACCGAAACTGTTTCTTATGTCGTCTACGTAAACATTGAAATTAGTTGTTCTATAGCTTTGATAAATTCTGGATTCGATAATTATTTACTTGAACGCACTTTTAGTGCTGAACTTAATAAAAAAGGGCTAGGCCGCAGTCAAAATACTATTCGCTGAAATTGATAAATAAATCGTTCAAAGTTTTCATCGTTCACTTTTTTGAACCATAGAAAGCGTGATAAATCACGGTGTTCTTCATCAAGAAATATTTGTAAAATAGCATAAGGCATATCAGCAACTATTGCAATTCGAAAACATAAAAAAATATCAAAAATTAATGAGTGAAAACAAGGTCTATTATATAAAACTTCCTTCAAAGACGGTTTGTTACCCATTTTTGATGAGGCGTTAAATACGATACGTAGTTTTTAAATTTTAGTAACTGGTTGATGGGGGCAGATAGTGAAAAGTACCTGTTTTAGTATTTTTGTTCGGTATCGTTTTTATAATATCTTACGATAAATATTCTTTAAAAACATTGTCATATTCATGTAAAATTTCTTTCTTATCAGTTAATCGTTTATGCAGACCGTTTAATCGATTTTCTGCAAGGATATAATAGTTGTCAGGGAGGTTTTCGTGATACTATTTCATAGGAAGTTTTGCCAAATACCACCTGTTTCATAGTTAACTTGTTTTGAAGTTTAATAAAAATATATTCGTTTGTTATATTGTGATCGAATTTTAATTAACTATGGCAATTGTTTCAGTCGAAATTCGTAATACATGAGAAAAACATAACTTTGATGCATAATTAGGATTTTCATTAAATTTCCCCGAAATAAGCCATCCAAATAAAAATTTTGTAGCAACTGGCTCATGTAGGTTTCCTCTAACTTTTTCATCAGCAATAAATACGTCATAATAAATAATCACTCATCATATTAAAAAATCAAACTCTTTTTCCCTTCTCTAGAAAAATCTGCTAATTGCAATCCATGTAAATGAGGATAGATTGAAATTACATAGTTCGTTTTTTGATTGGTAATGTTGGGCCAAATAATGTTTTTACTAGTAGCTTCAATGGCTGTAGGCATATGAGGAGCAAAGACTTGAAGTGAGAAAATATTAGTCCAGGCAATATTGGAACCAGGAACCACCTTGAAATAGAATTTTTCCCAATGGTATTTTTAGGATCTCACATATCTGGAGATTAGGTTTCAATTTAAGCATTGTTGTTTTAACCATGTCCCCTAATGTTTGGCGGGTGTAACTAAGCTTATGGATGAGGTTTCTTTATTTTTGCAACGTAATTCGCTCGTTCCATGTGCAAAATTAACGTTGGCTTGCATAGTGGAAGTGTAGATTGATCCATTAATACGTTCTTTGTGGTAAGTTCCCTTGTAGAAGTGTTGAACCTGGGTTCTTCATAGCTGGTTAACTGAGAAGAATAAAGTTGAAAAATATCCTCCTCCAGAAAAATTATTACAACTTCTCTTAATTTCCACTCTTCTCCAAGAGATACAAAAGCTTCTATTAACCTATCTGCCTTCAAATTTTTTTCCAGCAAACCACTTTACCTTTTCGAAAAAAAGCTACAAAAATACACTATTCGTACAATTTTGGCTAGCATTTACTTTAGCGCTGGACCAAATTGATTTTTTGGCGAGCATTTAAGTTGGCGTGCCTTTAATTTGGCGAAGACCACTTTGACTTAAATTTGACATGTATTTAATTAGGCATGGAAATATTTCCTTCAATTTTTTAACTTGCTTATAAATTTTATCAGAAAAGCTTTATAAGACAAAAAACGATTTTTCAAACAAGAACATGTTTAATATAAAGACAAAAAGTAGTCGTGTAAAATACAGTAAGTAAAATTTAGCCTAGTTTTATTTGTCGAATGCGTTTCTATTGAAATCATCGTTTTCATCTTCCCATTCTTCATCGTCGCCTTCATTGTCATCATTAGATCAACTGCATTGACAAAGCACTCTTTTATTTCTTCTTTTATTGACTGGAGAGTTGATCATTCGGTATCATCACTTGATTCCATAAGAAGCAAAATATTGTGGAAGGGGTCAATCGTCGGATGGTTTAAGCTGTCCATTTTCAGTGCGTTGTAGATACTAGATGCTTTCCAAGTGTTTATGATAATTTTGGAACCGGATTCTGCTGTCATCTCGTTATAAAATTCAACCAACCATTTAGCGTAGAGATGCTTGATTGTTGTGAGCTGGAATTTGATGACAATTCCCTCTATCTTTTTCACGGTGGATAGCTGGTTTTCAATTTGTTGTGAAAACTATCTAGATTTTAAGAAGTGATTTACAATGTTTATTTACGGTTAAATCGAATGGCTGGAATAGGCGGGTTATATTACTCGGTACGAATACGATAAGGATGTTATCAAAGTCAATAGGATGGTAGCACTATCTATTATCTGACCACGAAAAACATCCATTATCACAGGTGCTGCTTGTTCTAGCTCTTTAAATTACTGGCGTTGATCCTTGATGTAGGGTAAAAGGACTTCCTTGATTAACTTTATTGATTCAACAGAGTTCCTGAGCCGATAATGAAAAAAAGAAACCTGTGAATAAGCCTACAAGTACTCAGCATCAAAATATAATAAACTTTTGTACGGCCAATCCATATCACGAAAATAGCCAAAAGAAAAATTATAAGGCAGTGGAAGAAAAACACAATAATATTGTAATCATTAATCAATTATAATGTATATTGTGTTAAAACCTTGTTTTTAAAAAATATGACGTGTTGAAGAATACTTCTAATAGTTAATTTTTGTCTGTAAAAGACAGAGGGTACTGCAGAGATTTTTAAAAACCAATAGGCACTCCAGATCTTACAAATAATGACAACAATTTCTGAAGAATGTTTCGATTTGCTTTAACTACTGCAGACTTGCTGCTTTCTTTCTTTTGAATTTCCTTTCCAACTTGGTGAAATAAAGTTGGTTCGCTGCGTGGCAATGGATCGTGGATCATATCCTCGGATCTTTTAATTTAGGTTTTTCGTAGAAACTTGTAAACATCAGAATCGTTTGTCATATCTGCTAGTTCTTGAGATCTTTAATATTCAATGCTTGTTGTGATCGATTTAAACACCATTTCAAAACATTAGTTTGGTTTGCCGAAAAACCTTTGATCCCACATATATTACTAATATAAATGATAAAAATTTATTTCCTATGAAATATTCCTTTTAAGCAGACGTAGTTTTATGGGTATGTTTAAATGGGTGAATTATTTTTTCTATTATATTCTCATTTAAAACAAAGTAACCTGCAGTTCTAGCGTCTTTGTTGATTGTTTTTTCGCTTCTTTGATCGGTAACAGTTTTTAGACTTTAGTTTCAGATTTTCTTGACCCTGATTTGATAATCCGTATTCCGAACTAAGCCTTTCCATCCCAGGATACTTGGTATCAATATACCATACCTAGACAACCATATAATACTTTAATGTAAAGTACATGTTTATTTTCTTTTACTCATTATGTCTTTTTCATACTACTCCTTTGAAGATACTGTATATTCTTTTGTATGATGCCGTATTCAGTGACCTTGGCATTAATAGGTGGTAGATAAGTATCAGAAATTTTTTGTATTAGTGACATGTTTGTACAAGAAAGTGTTTGCAGTTTTCATCCAATGAAACTTGGTATTGTTACCCACTTGTCTATCAACTAAGACATCAAAATTATTAACCAAAATAATGTGCGTAAACAATACATTCCAGTGTTTCAGGTTGAAGAGGTAAGAAAGTATATTGCTTGGAAAGTTATTTGGCAGTTCCTGTTTGAGAAGTCTCAATTTCACAAGTTAGATTGTAATTCAAGCAGCATCCAAACTTATGCAACAAATCTATATCTTTAAGTGAACCTGTAAATTTGTGGAGACCGATCGCAAACAGAAAATTTTTTTTCTGGAACACCCTTCCCCTCATTATAGCAAACACTATATCTTGGATAAACGATTCAGCATGTCGAGAAATTTTTGAGCTTCTTTCTATTGCATGATTCTCAGTCATCAATAGGGCTTGAATAAATCTCGACAATGAAGATGGCGGTTTGAATTTGGACTTTTCTAGTTGATTGGCAATAGGTGAACAGTTAGAACTACTATGGCTTAGGAAACTCAATAGTACGGTGACTATTAAAATATAAGTTTACAGTCGGCAATAATAATAATAATAAAAACGTTAAAATTTATAATTTTCGCCGAGAAATTGACAAAATCTGGTCTGTAAAATAGAACATATTCCAAAATTTTTAAAATTCTACAGGCTTCATTATTGCCAACATACGGATACAATTTTATGATCACAGGAATTTTATTTTATTAAGTTATTCTTGTTATAAGTGAACTAGTCCAGTAAGATATTTTAAAGGCTGAAAATGTTACACCCCCTAACGTTTAGGCCTATATTCACACGTTTTCACCTATTTGGTCTGAAAATCATCTTGAAACCTAACCTCCAGATATATAAGATCCTAAAAATACCAATGGGAAAAACTCTAGTTCAAGTTAGTAATTGGCTCCAATATTACCCAGACTATATTGACAGTTACAGTTTTGAATTCAATGGATCCGAAATATTTTATTAAAAATCTTTCCTTTCGTATAATAGGAAATTTTATCTTTTAATAAATTCGTTAAACATAAAAGCATAATCCTTTTGTTGTAATTTTAATTTTATTTTCTTTTAATTGTAGTGGGGTTTGTTAGCACCAAAAATATGCTGACTGTGCACTTTGCCAAATATTTTTGAACCGTTGCAAACTTAAAGCATATCATATTAGGTGTCAAAAACCGATGTGAGCCAACTTGAAAAAGTCCAGGCACCTACAAAGGGTCTGGGTTTCACCACCACAAGTTCTGATCATCGGAATAAATGCAGATTTCTTTTTATAACATATTACTTGAGTAATTTGAAAGGGATTATAATTAAAAAAATATTGGAAAATTAAAAATAATTCGAATTTTCCTATTGAAGTTAGATAATAAAATTTATTGTAAAAAAGCATTTATAATAAATAATTCAATAATCAAAGCAATAGAACTTAGTGCATAATATTGATGAGGATTAACACGTAATATTGTCGAAGAGTATAAAACCTTGTCGGAGAGTATATAGTATTACCAAAGAGTACACAACATTAAATAGGAAATTATCATATTGAAGAGAATATATAATACTGAAGAAGAGTAAAAAATATTGACGAAGAGTACTTAATTTTTAGGAAGAGTATATAAACTTGACAAAAAGAACAACGCATTTAAGACAAGTACATATACATAATACTGACAAAGAGTACAAACGATTTTCAAGAAATGTAAATGGTATTGAAGGAAAATAATTAATATTGGCAAGGAGTGTATAATACCGACGAAGAGTAAGAAATATATTGACGAGAAGCAAATAATATTGACGAGGAGTACATAATATTAACGAGAACATATTCTTACAAAAATTAAATTTGGAATCTTCTTTCATAAAGAATTAGAATAAGTTTTTCACTGCCCTGAATCAACCAAACCTTTAATTACCTTAATCACCAAACACTTAATCACCGTAATCCCTTTAATGAACTTAATCACCAAACCCTTAATCACCTTATTTACCGAACCCTTACTCAACTTATTCAGTAAACTCTTAATTACCAAACCCCTAATCACCTTAATCACCAAATCCTTAATCACCTTAATCACCAAACCCTTTATCACCTCATCTTAATGTTGGTAAGTTTTTATGTGGTACTACATTTTTGCTCAACTAAGTGCATTATTCATCAGTACAGAGTTTTGTCTAGTTAAAACTAGAATTTCAGTATGAATGTTACTTAGCATTAGCTTAATGATTTTTCTGTTGTGCTAAATGTAATTAACGCTAAAGCATAACAGCCCTGTTTTTTACAAATTTGAAGATGAGATTCAATGCGCAAGTGTAGAAAACTGCAATTAATAAGTCTATATGATATATGTATGTAAAAAAAGAATTTTTACTTTTTAAAAAATAAAATTTTTCTGAGGTTTCTTAACATTATGAAACTGAGTACTGATTTAACTTGAATTTTTAATTACCTAAGCAGGCATTTTCAACATTAACGGCACCACCATAAATCAGCAATAATTCCAATGCTACTTTTATTACAGGAAAACGTGATTAAACCAATAGAATATAACATAGCACTACTTTAAAAGTAGAAACAATTTTCGATCGCGACTCCAGATGTTTTAGCAGAGATGTACAAGATAAATCACTAGTTGATATCTAAACCTTACAAAGAACAAGAAAACTTCATGTCATAGTACACAACAAAGCTTCGATTGTTCTTTATTTATAATAACTTGGAGTTCTCCATAGTCCAAGAACGTGTTGGAATTACAGATATCCCATAATTCTACAACTCCTAAATAAAGGTGAATGATGGCATGCTCATCATGTGGTTGTCTTATCGAAGTAGCAGTGAGAAAAGATAGTTAGAAAACTCGAAATAGCCGTTTCAAAGGATGGTGTTTTTTTATTACTTTTTTTGGACCGAGAAACAGACGAGCATTTTGTAAGCATAAATTGCAAAGCAGCAATTTAGATTGGAACAACTTTATTAAGAAGTTTGTGCTGTTGTCCTTATTGCGAACTCTGTTGTCATCGGATAACCGATGATTACTGCAGTGATAAACGAGAGTTTGTTTTTCCGGAGAAAGAAACTCCAGTGACGCATACTGCCGCAGCGTTGGGTGTTTGGAGGGAGGAATTAGCCTTAAAACAAGTGAAACATTTAGATACGTGGTTCCGTACAGAAGCGCAGCTACTTTGCTTTCCATAATTCAAGGGACGATTCGCCCTGGAACTACCATAATTTCGAATTTAAGGGCTTCTTATGGTGGCATACAAACGATGGGATACATACATCTAACAGTTAACCACACGTCTAACTTCGTCGATACTGTAACGAATGCGTGTACACAAAACTTGGATAACTAGTGCAAGAACGCGAAAATGAGGAAAAAAGACAGCACTTAACGCATCGTACAATGCTTGATAGTTACTTGCTTGAGTGGATGTGGCACCAGAGAAATATAAGCAATAATTTATATGACGCTATATTCAAGATATAGTAATCAATTCATTTCCCGCCAGCTTGAATACAGTAAAAATAATAAAGCGTTGTCACTTTTTTTTTACTAAGTTTTTACTAAGTTCTTAAGAAAAAATTGAAATCGTGTATTCAAAAAATATATTTATTAAATTATTATATGAAGGAAGTATATATGATTCAAAAGTAATTAGTTGCTTTATTGAGTTATCGATTTGTCATTGTCCTCTTAAAATAACCTATATTCAAAAAATATATCTGTATATAAAGATCTTATTGATATATTAAAACCGTCGTAGAAGTATTAAAACTCAATATATGTTAAAGGAATATAGCAGCTAGAGCTTTGTACACAAGATGTATAAGAAATTTTTATTACCTAGTTTTTATACAGTGACTATTTTGCATCGAGTTCTACTAATTATTTCAATTGTACAATGTGAACAAGTTTTTTGGCATGACAAACCTTTTGGGAGTCATGTTCTTCCTGATAGTATCGACGAAAGCTCTTCAGATCAAATCATTTCGCCAAAAAGTTTTGTAGAGAATTATTTAGCGGTTCGGAAACCACATATTTTTAGAAACATGGCCAGTCAATGGCCGGCATATAAATTGTGGACTGAAGAATATTTAATGGATACTTATGGAGAGTTGGAGTTGAGAATTGAAGGAAAACATGAGAAATCATCTAAGGTACCAAAAGGTGATGTGTGTCTGGGTAGAGATACACTAAAAGCATTTCTAAATACTTACCAGAATGAGGATAAATATGTTGTTTCCGAGCTACCTTTGCCAATGTACAAAGATGTGTTATTACCTTCCGTATTGTCATGTGGACAAATGTTAAACAAAGTCGTAGAGGTAGACATATGGATAAATAGCGATGGCGGGAGAGGAAATGGGAGTACAAGTAAACTTCATAAAGACGCTTTTAACACTATAAGTTGCGTGTTAAATGGTACTAAAAAGTGGAAGTTAGTAGATTTTAAATATAATCATCTATTATATCAGCAAGAGGAAGGCCCAACACAAGCTGGTTACGGTGGCTTTTCGCGGATAAATGTCAAACGAGTAAGTTTTCTTTAAAATGTTTCTTTTTATTTAATCCATCTTCAGGTGAATGGATAATACATTTGCTACGAATTGTTGTCAATTCTACCAAAATTCAATAGTTACAGATGGAAAAGTTTAAGTTTTTAGACACTTATGATTTTTAATTTGTATAAGATTCTAGTTGTGCTACTTCTATGCCATAGATTCACGTTCTTAAGTTATCTTATCAAAACAACTGTAGTTTTGTTACACTCCAACCAGAGCCTGCTTCATGGCAGGAGAGGCCATATCTAGGCTGAAATAAATTTACAATTATATTTTGAGATTTCATTTATTCCAACCAAACTGAAAGTTCTTAAAAAAAGAAAAAAACGTTTTTAAAGATCTACACAAGTTGAAACTTATACGACTTTTGAAATTTTATCATGTAATCGCAATTTAAACTTTATGAATATCTCACTTTACTTGATAAAGGAATAGAAAATATACACATAATCTGCCATTGAATTTGGGGGACAAAAAAAACCTGGGGATAAAAATCTTTTAAATTAACGAGACTAAGCACCAATAATAAACTTTTTAAGTTTTAGCGCTATTAAAAATATTTTTATAAATATATTTATGAATTCTTATATAAAAATTAAATAGCTATAAACATGCAAAGAATTATAGATTAAAATTTTTAAATAAATTTTTATAAAACTATGCGAAACTCTAAGCAACTCAAGCACGTCGCTTTCCCTCACTCAGAGATTTCAACTTCAGAGATTTCATCAGGTTTATTAGCTACTTTCTGAAAATTGTTTCTTTAGCCGAATATTTTTTTCTTGGCTTGGACAATGCCATCCATTTAGTTTACTACTAACAAAACAAAAATCCGGATATATTCAATTTGTTCATTGTCAACCTAGTCGTTGGAATTTTCTTTATCTCTTAAGTCTCTTTATCCTATCCTTCCCACTATTTGTTTTTTATCTTAACGATTATCATTGTTTTTATTTTTGGTTGTCTATTATCTTGTTTTGTAATTTTCATAGCATATGTGTATTTGTTTGTGGTAGAATAAAACTTACTTACTTACCTACTTGCGTAGACGAGAGTCGTTCTGGCAGTATAAGCTTAATTCTTTTGTTCCCCATGGACTTAATGAACGTCACGTGACATTAGATTATGGGAAAATTTGTCTTTTTTACCTTAAACATGTATCATTTGTCCCCCAGGTTTGTATTGAGGTAGGTATTGCAATACTTAACTGTATTGGCGGAAACTGGTTCCACCATATTGCGCTATATAAAGTTCTTCTCAGGTTATTCACTTTAGTTGTATACCGTTGGCAGTATACATGCTTACTAGAATGAATGACTAGACTAGAGTGAACGGGCAACCTAAAATTGTTTGCATTATTTCATGGGAGAGTAGCTAAAAGGTATCTTTTTTTTTTTCAGCGGCTATGACGGTTGCCCTGAGAGTGAAATGGGGGGTAGTTTTTTTTTTGAAGTTTATTTTTAAGTTTAGGTTTGTTGTTGTCACTATGTTGCTTAGCAACAACAATATAACAATATATTATATACAATTTTTACCTTATATTTTAGCTGCAATTAATGTTAGTAGCTAAGCATTTCAAAATTTTTGCAAATATATATTTAGCGGGTTTTTTTTTAACCAAAAGAGTTTTAATTTTTAAATTTATATAACATAGAATTTCTGTGTAACTTAAAAGTAAGTCAGGCTCTCATCAGAATTTGGTTGAAACTACCTCAAATTTTAATTGGAGGAGATTGAAAATAAAATTTTTAGCTATGAATTGGTAAACAAGATATCAATTAAGTTAAGTGATGAAAGTGTTCATGAAAGCAAACCATAACCTATTAGAAAATCTGAATTCTTCTGAAACTTAGAGATTGAAATATGTTTTATCTATCGTAAAACTGGATAATCTAGGGGTTTCCAAATAATTAAATGTTCTTTATGTCTTAGGTTGATTCGATAATGTTTCCTGAAATTGGTAAAATACCTGAGTGGCAAGAAGCAACAATAAATCCGGGAGATTGCATATATATACCAAGTAGAATCATTTGGAAGTTCAAATAAAGCTGTTGCATTCCTTTTCTCGAGATTTGCGAATGAAGATGAGTCAAAAAGAGAACTAATAAATACCGAAAATTGTTTAGAAAAGCAGCCTTCTATTTCTCTTGACATGGTAGATGTTGACCTACAATATAGTGGTCACGGTTTATTGAGCATGGGTGGATACGAATTGGAGGAGCTTCGAAAAATAGCGCTTAGCATGGTAGATGATATTTTAGGTTGTGTTACATTGAAAACAATCTTTAAAAGAATATACGTAAACCATTACCATTTTGCGAAGAACAACGACATTCGTAAAAAAAAGGTAAAGGAAATGTATATATATCTTTTAAGTTTAGTAGGTAATGAAAACAAGGAACTTACAAAAGATTTCTTCCAAAATAAAATGACACGTGCACAACTACGCCACTTGAATAAATGGTTATTTGCAACTGAACCGTCTAACACTTACCAATATGAATATTCGTATATTAAACCAGAGCTGATTATGCAACTATTGGAAGACCTTGAAAGAAATGATTCATTGGAAAATGCCTTGTTTTTAAAAGCTTATGTAGAGATGGGTGGAACGTTAAAATTTGCGAAAGAAATTTGGCTAAAGCTAGCCGGCGATAGATTGGTGATAAAAGATTACAGCGCGGGGTTAAAATCTGCTTTAAAAGGCTACGAATATTACAGGTTGGTTGATAAAGTTGATACAGAATTGAAATATAAAGATAAGTTTGTAAAATCAGATAAAAAGAAAAATGTGTTTAAAGATGAATTGTAAATAAATTCTAGTTTAGAAAATCGTTTTCATATCAAGTTTTGAATTTTATGAGTATAATTACTCATCTGTTTTGTGTGTTCGTACCCTAAGTGTATTTTTGGGCATTTACCAATAAATTTAATCCTAGTCAAACTTTTAATGAAGCTGCTTTAAAACATTGACAGAATCTGCCTAACCTCCATTCTATACATAAAATTTCGCAGGGCGATAACCAAAAAATTTATTTATTTTTTAATGCAAGAATCTTCACACATTATATCATCATATTAGAATTAATAACTGCGTAACAGTTTTTTTTATTCAATTTCCATGCGCCCAATTTCCCTATTTTCTCATTTCCTTACGTGTGCAACAATTTCTTTTAGCACACTCACAAATCCCAATTACTAAAGTATATGTCATCACCTTCTTGCTGCTGGCTTAACTGACCATAGAAAATATTAAGTTGCTTAATTGCGTTAAAAATTAAAATGTGATTTTTCAGAGTTATTTTATCTTAATATATTTTATATAAACAAATATTCTTAAACCCTTGTTTTATTAATAGTGAAATTTTTTATTTATCGACAGCGTAATCCAATTCTTCTGAAAGATTCGTGTTTTCTTCTTCTTCTGCTAGTTTTAATGTGTTCATTACTTGAATATTCGTTTTATCACCTTTTAAACTTCAAAAAAAAAAAAAAAAAAAAAAAACGTAGTTTATGGGTTTCCAAGATGTCTCCATAATTAGTTTTTTTTCAAACAATGTGTCAAATGTTTGCAGTATTCTTCCTCACCTTTTACTTCCCATTTCAAAACCCTGTTCAACATCCTTTTTAGAATTTTCAGCATACATATATGGTGATACAAATTACTTTAATATGGAGGAATTCTTTTCAACATTCATTACATTCCACCACCGTGATTGTGTCTTTAAATTCAGAAAATAAAATTAAAGATTCCATAAAAAAATTGTGTTTTATCATTTGTGAACAAAAATTATTTTGAGTTCAAGATTCAATGATACACTGAAGAAATAATTATGCACGATCAAACTCGTTATTACTCGTAATAATTATGCACGATCAAACTCGTTATTGCTCGTAATTTAGAATTAGGAATAGCAGCAGATGAAATCACTTTAAAGATTTACCTGAGAAATCAACGTAATACAAAAAAATAGCTTTATAAATCCTTTCTATATAAAGAACCTTTGGTATTTCACAACTCTCGGTTTTACGAACCGTGTTTTCTATCCCAAGAATCAAAAATCTCTCGGTATAACGAAATCAAAGCACTGAACAAGGCAAAACTATAAGAAAAATACGAAATTTTTTTTTATATCTTATAATTTATGGTTTTTTTTTATAAGCATATCAAAATTCATGATCAGACTCGAAGTTATAATTTTCAGACTAAAAATATGCTTAAATTATGTTCATTTTGTAAACGTCTCTTTTCGATTAAAATTTTTAGTTTAGAGGCCTATTTATACAGCATAAAACAATAAATTTTGTGTATACTAATGTCAATTGCAGAAAATTCGAACGTGTAAATTGCAATGAAGAGGTTTCAGCAAAGATTTGGAGCTTTTTTAGTGTACGGGAGGCTATTCCAAAAAAACAAACACGCTTTAAAAATAAGTGAATTTGTTTAATACCTAGATCTTCTTGCAGGTGAGAGTTTCAAAACAAGAGAATTTCTTAGAATGTATGATACATCTTTTAAAGAAACATTTTCTTACATTAGGTCGGAATTTGGTTTGTTGACAGATTTATATATTTCTTTCTTTATACCCTGTAAATGTTTTACAATTAACGCTGATTGTATTTTCCAAGAGAAGCAGAACGGGTTATAGCTTTGATGCAGTTAGTTTCAGGGGAACCCTATTATTTGCCCTATGAATTTGTTTTCAAAGGAAGTGGCGCAACGAAAATTTTTGACTTTCCTTTGAGGGTACATTTCCAATCGGCAGAAAAGGACTCCTATCGGGTAGAAAATATATACTAGACCATCAAGCATGTGCCAAACAAAGCTAATACATTTAATTGCAAGAAATTTAACATTTATATTTTAGACAACTATAGTGGTCATTATACGGAAAATATATTAAAAAAATGCTCTTTTTGCTAAATAATTATGGAAGGAAGTATAACAGGTGACATGCCAATTATTGACATTCATTTGCATTGTCCTTTGAAGTCAGTATACATTACATTGAATGAGAGAACCTTTAAGCATCCAACAATATAGGGTGGATCCCAAAAAAAAATCCTTCTTCCTAGAAAAATGTGATGATGGTAATGCTTAACGATGCACTGAAATCAGGCAATATTGACGTTAGTGGAGGTTTTAAATATTTGTTTGTTACAAACAAGTTTGACGGGTCGGAAAATTTTATGGTCTCTCATGTAGTACTTGATTGGCGAAACTATGGTTGAACTTGGAGTAAGATTATTGAAAAACACACCTAAAACCATCGACGAATTAATGAAAACCATAACCTTACCAAAGGGTGTTAAAGGACCTAATCCTTCGAAAAACGAAGTTTCAGAAGATGGAAGTTTTGAAATATTGGATGACGATTATAATGAAAATATAAATTGGATTTCGACGGCTTGCAAACCTTTAAAACTCTAAGAACGTATAAAAACCCTCTTATTTTAAACATTTTTTTGTAAAATATCTGAATCTGAATGGAATGAATCTCACAAATTGTCGGACATAAATTGTCGGACATTGCTAACAAATGACCATTTAATTTTTAAGATTATATGAGTTTCACTGATTGTAGAGGGTTAGGAAATATAAAAAAGCACTCAGCAGTTATGTAAGAAAACGAAGTACGAATGTAAAAATACTTTTTAAAATTTTTTTTATTTGATATATATGATGAAGCAACTGCATATAATAACAGTCACCTACAGATAAACCTCTCTCAAGTGGACATCTACTTGACAGAAAAAAATTGTCAGCTTTAACGAGGTGTCCACTTTATAGAGGTTTAAACCAAAAGCTACTAGATTTCAATCTTTATAGAAAGGAATTTTCGTGGGAAGAAATTTTCGCAGCTGGCTTGATACTGCAAAATATTTACATTTCACAGGAATTTAATTTCGCGGTTCTTCAACAAAATATTTCTCAGGAATTTAATTTCGCGGCTTTGAAATTTTTTGTTCCCAAAAACAAAAAAAAAAGAGCAAATTTATTGAATAAAAAAAATTTCTATTTCAAAATCACTCACAATCCGCAAATTCATCTTCAAAATGCTCAAATACATTTTTGTTCTCAAGGAAATATAAATTATCATCATCGTCACCCTCATTTACTTTCTTCTCCATTAGCAAATTTTCAAATGCGATTGGATCTATCCGTGGTTGATTTAATGCTTCATGCATTTTGTGTCTTGTGCATGTAAACTCGATGAAAGGATCGAGTGATGGTAAACTCGATGAAAGGATCGAATGATGGTAAACTCGATGAAAGGATCGAGTGATGGTAAACTCGATGAAAGGATCGAGTGATGGTAAATTTGCAACACCAATTTCAAGTGCGTCAACAAAACCATATGCAACCTAACCAGCTTTGATAAAATTTTTGACTTCTTTGGATGTCATTTTGTTGTAAAGATCCGTCATCCATTGTGTTTGAAAATATTTTAGAATCGATTAACGCAGTTTAATGTCGATCTCTTTTAGATTTATCTACCCTTGTCGATTTTTCTAATAACTTGATCGGCTTACTATTTTTTAAACTTGTCTTTTGTGAACTTTTTCACAAATAAATTTTAATAACTAAATTTTTTTTTTTTCGAGGGAATTTAATTTCGCGGTTTTTTAGAAACAATATTTTTTTGCGGGCATTTAGTTTCTTCCTTTAAAGCGAATCATTTTTCTTAAATACCATGAGAATTCCTGACTACAAAGCAACCACCCTTATTTATATGTTTTACTGCAAAGACAACAAATATCTTACTATATACGATTTCAATGATCCAAATTATCATGATAAAAAAGAGAGAAATAGAGCGGCTTGATTTTTAAGCTTCCTGTTTTTATTATCTTGATCTTCACAAATAGCAAAGAAAAGCTTGAGTCATAAGAAAAGAAACTTTCATCTTTTCTTCTATTAGATAAAACAAATAAATCATCAATTTTTTTTTTTTTTGTTTCTTTGCAATTAATGACATTTATTGCGGGCAATAATATCATTGGTTTGATATGTACCTGAAAAAATTTGTAGTTTCTTCTAGAAATTTATATCTTTACTTAACACATCAATATGTGCTGAAGTATTAGGTCCCAATATTGACTGTGGAGCTGCATATGGCTTTGAAATCCATGCCGATTTCACATTTCAAGGTCAAGGAAAAGCAGTAGAATGGTTCAAAAAGAAATTGAAAGACGAGGAAACGAAAGTAGAGTCATGATTTTTGCCTCAAAGATGCAAGGTAGAGTTTTGTAGTACAAACATGTATTTTAAATAAAAATAGATAAATATATGCTCTGGTTAAATCCACGAATTATATTTTATCAATTCAAAATCAGATTTTTTGCTTTAAAGAATTTTTACTGTATATCATTATTTTCGCGAAAGCTGCAAGGCAATGCAATGACTTTTATATTTGCATATTCCAATTTTCCTCTAAAAACCAAATAAAATAAAAACTTTGGTTGACTTTAATTTTTTGATTTGGAAATTATCATTCTTAATTATTTTAGTGCATCAATCGGACAGGCTCTTCTCAATTTTAAGTCTTCTTTTTCAGAAAAGTTTTCCAAACTTTTTGATTTCATTAAAATTCATAACCTGTTCAGCTATAACAAAAAAAATCACGCGCATATTCTGTTTTGGGTATGAAAATTTTCGTGAAAATAGCTAAAGGTGTGAATTGTAGCAAGAGGCTTTTTCTTATCGGTTATTAGAAACACCCCATGACATTGTTGACAAAAGCTTATGCTCTTTCAATTTTGTTTTATTTATATTCTATAACTTTGTTAGAGCGAACGATTTAAGAGTTATATGTTGATTTTTACGATGTAATTTAGAGGAAATGTTTTTAAATTAGAAAAGCTGTTTCCTTTCGAATCCGTCCGACAATTAATTTTTCTGGGATATTTCATGGACATGAACCATAAATAAGTAGTAAAACCTATTTGAAACTGCTCGTTTTCTATATAGAAAACAGTTTTATTTTGTAAGTATTATCAAAATTTGATATGCATCATTTTTATCAAATTTTCGGTGGAGAATTTAGCTAATAACAAAAAAGCGACAGTTGCATCTTTGCAGTAGAAGCGTAATGGTTACATTGAACCCACCACGACTTCATGAAATTGGCCTCATCAAATGAGTTTAGCGATTTCAAATTAAAATTTCGCATTGCATTTATATGCAACGTTTTACCCTAACGAACAAACTTTCCAAGCAATGAAACCGGTTGTTGGCATTTGTACAATAATGTATGTAACATTAAATCCGATCAAATAAAGGCCAAAATGCTAAAAAGATATTGCATAATTTTATTTCTGGCATAAGTTATTTTTAAAACACTACCAGCGTAAGATTTCCGCTTCAACAAAGTATTATCACCGAATTTACTTGTTTTAGCACAGGTCCAAAAATTGTTAAAATTTGTGGCCAGAATTTATCTGAATAAAAGATTTCTCCAACTATATATGAGTGCCAAAAAACCGATTTCAAAGCAAAACAAAGGTATGCAATGCTAGAATGAAAAAGAATGACAAAGTATAATCATCATTAATATGAAGAAAGATCGCTGGAAATGAAGAAGAAAATTCAAAAGGATAATTAAGAATACAAGGCAATGGCGCGTAAATAAAGTAAAACTTGGATTCTTACATTTTCTGTCTATTTTATCATTTGTTTTTATATTATATTTAATTTCAAATATAAATGTAAATATTGTGATGCAGTGGAATCTCATCATGTTATCATCAACAAAAGAATAGTTCGTATAAGTAGAGTGTGTTAGGAAAAGTTTCGCATAAATATATTCATAGCATAAACTTTTTTTGCTTTTTTATATAACTGAGTTGACTAATTTGAACTTCTTGAACGTTACATTAAAAGCTGCAAAATTTAAAACTTTAAGTAAATAGAAAAATAATCACCTGCAATAAGTTTTTTTAGACAGTAATAGCCAAAGCATCATGTGTGTAATAAAATATCGCTCTTATTCTTTATATCACATTGGCCAAACAACTTCCTTAAAATCAAGAATAGCAAAACATTGGACATAAATCGTACTGGAAATAGCAATCGTAGAATTTCTTCAGATCGTTTAAGCAGTGCAGCCGAGGATGCGACTGGACGCCATAGCAACTAGGGGGTGTGGGAAAATCAATGCGGAAAAATTTAAATTCTTGGAACCCCTTTCACAAACAAAAAGAAATTAAAATACATAGGAAAATTGCTAAAGAGACCCTGGGGGTGTGCTGCTCCAAAATCGCACAAAAAGCGTACAAGAGGTTCGGGGTCTTCAAAAAATGTACGTACACCTATATCCATATTTTTTTTTCTAATTCTACTATGTACACTTTCTCTATAGTTATTGTTTTTTCAACAAAACGTGTTTACTCTAACGACCATCATAAAAAAATCATTTTCAGTGTTAGTGATCTTGCGATCTATCTAAATCTAACAGAATGCAAAGGTTGTTTAAGCAACTCTTCTAATAAAGTGTTTCTTTTTTCCCGCGATTTTTCATTTAGTGATAATCGATCTTTTCATAAAAAAAAAACTAAATTTATGTTTTATTGTTTTTCGCTCGATGTAAAAAGATATACGGTGTTTAAAAATTTTACGAAAATACAATTTGACTACAATTTTTGATGCTTCAAGGGCGAGGGAGGTGGTTGGTATCACTTTAAAAGTACGTACTCACTATACCAAAAGTTTAATGATTTTTACGTATTTCCAAAAGAACTTACCAACGATATTCGTTCGTTTGAATGTATACTACGTCAAAAAGGAGAATGTTAACCGAAAATAGAATTGAGCCTGCTAGATGAAATCATTGGACAGGTAAACGATCATACACACCAACCTTCCATTACAAACTGTGAAATAGTTCCATTGAAAAGTTCAATAAAGGACAGGTTTTTGAGCAAACACGGTATAACCCATAGCAAATACTTCCTGAAACTTTTGCAAATGCGTGTGAAACAGCTGTTAAAAGTTTGCTTCGTATTGAAAATTTGTAATGAATTAATCGTTCACAAAAGCAGGGAGACAAAAACCGACATTTGAACCCAATTGACCGAGCCACAGTCCCTTTTTTACCAGAATATTGCCAGTAAACACTAAACGGGGAACATGTTCTTTTTGATAGTGGAATCGAGACGCTAACCTCCTCTTAATTTGTTTTAACAAGATAAACTATCAAATTGATGGCAACATCGAGGGTAGGTTCTGCAATGGTACTTTAAAGTGTGCTCCGAGATCTTTATGCAATTATAAAAAAATACATGTTAAAATTAACCAGCATATCATACCCTGCATTTATGCTTTGTTACCCAATAAAGCACAAAAAACTTGCACTCAGATGTTTCAAGAAGTTTCAAATTGAGTGCAAGAGGTGGGAAATACTACACTACTTTTTCACTTTGAAATTGCTGTCATAAATTCAGCTATCGCTTTTTGAAAAAAAGGCTTTTTTTTTCACTTATCATTAAATATTAGGTAACATATCCAGGCTGATGGTTTATAGAAGAGGTATCAAACCAATGATGAATTTTCTCTACATTTGCGAATGGTTGCTGCGTTAACGTTTGTTTCCCAGTTGATATAATTCAATGTTTTGAAGAACTTTGCGACACCATGTGACACTATAAGACGAAGTATAATGAAGAAGTCGATCCTATTCTGGACTACTTTGAGGATATCTATATCGCATGATTTAGATACAACACACCCCGTAAATCTCCTCTCTTTGGAATAGAAATTTGGAGTATGTTCCATAGAACTCATTAGTAGATGGAAAAAACCGACATCCATATTGAAGGTTGATTTCACCGATTTAAATCACTTTGAATGACATCTCACTCAACAATATGGAAGTTCCATGACACACTTAAAAAAAGAATACGTAGATATGTCGATTGCAATCAGCGGATATTGACAATCGTTGACGGTTTGCCAAACCGTAAAGAAATTCGTTAGCTTCAAGGAATAGCGCATAACTTGTCGTTGTGATGGTAGATAAAAGATGTTTTGTTTGTAACAGAACAGTTTGTCTTATTCATTTATTCAAAAAAATGTTTTTTTCTAGGGTGTTTTTTTCTGGGGGGATTCTTCCCCGATATTCCTGATATTTTCCCTAAATAGACTTTCTCAGATACACCAGATGGGCAAAAAGCTCATCAGTCTGCAATTAATGGAAATTATTACGTGCTCTTACTAATTAAAATTCACTTCAAGACATTCTTCAAAATTTCATGTAAAATACACAGACTACAGTGCCCAAGATTTTCTGACTTTGCTTAAGGTCCATAAATCGATCCATTGGTTTAACCTTATTGACTCTTTTCCATGACAAATATGTCACTTACTGAAAAAATAATGAAGCCTGATAAACAATAAAATTTATACAGGAGGTGTGTTTCAAATCTTTCTGGCTCCTTTATAAAATACAGTAAATATCATCCATTTTATACACTTTGTTGTTACAAGTACTTAGAGGGTTTATTTTTTCAAGGAAATTATGTCTAAATTTATGTGACTTAAACCAAGAAGTGAATGTGTTAGAAACTCGGGAACTTTTAACGATGATATCCTTCTGCAGTTGCTAAAATGAGGTCCTAATTCTTTCCATATTTTAACTCAAAATATCATAAATGAGTCAAAAAAGTGCCAGTATTCCAGTAAATTTAAAAAAAAAATCTGTTTTAGTGGTAAGAAATCTGACAGTTAAAAGAAAAAATTTCCGTGAAATATAACGAATTTCAATATATTCATCGATTACAAAGGCGCTTTAAGCCAATTTCATTGTTTCTATTCACTGTGTAGAAGAGCCCAATCAACTAACTTTTAGATAAGTGGTGACATTCACCCAAGAGAAAGTGAAACACTCTTGAGAGTAAATATTAAAATAAGGTATTTTAGAAAAAGATAATCTCTTGAACTCTGAAAACTGAACTCAAAAAAGAAACTCTCTTGATTAAAATAAGGTATTTTAGAAATTTTTTTATGCTATGTTTTTCACTCTTTTAAATTTTGTAAGTATCATTCGTATTCCAAAATAGCTTAATAATAACAACTTTGTTTTTCAAGTGTTGTTCTGAATATTACTAATTTTACCGCAATTTCTGCATAAATTTTGTTTTGATTTTTGTTTCTTAAGAGTAGTATGTTTATAAGAGCTCCAGCGCATAAAACTGTGGATTGAATTATCCTATCTCTAATTCACCTTAGAGATCACATAACTCCTAACCCCAATGTGTTTTGAAAGAGTATTTACTGTGATTATACCATAATTATGACTATTTTGATGATTATGCTTGACTATATATAACTAATAAATTTATCATAAATTAATTTCCTACACTGTTTCAATATCTGTTTTGCCGTAGAACTAGCGTTATTTATCTTAGCTTAACTTGAGAAAGTTACGAAACAGCTGTTCAGAGTTGTCAACTAAAAGAAATTTCGATGACTTTATAGTTTATATGCTAATCACGCAAAAAAAATGCAAAATGTTAGATGTTCTAAAGCTTGCATGGCTTCTATTAAAAGAAATACATTTTCTTAATTTAGAATTCATGAGATGATGATATTCAGACAGATATTAGGAAAGCATAGTCACGGTTGACTCCATTATGAAAGGTACAATGAATAACAACAGATAAACTCTAAGCATGTCATTCCATATCACGATTGTTTAATGATGCACACTTGTTTATGTAAAAATTTTGATTTAATTTTCGGCTAATATAATGGAAAGCAGCTGGGAAAATATTGGTGAACATCGTTTGAAATAGATTTCTTAGAAATCAGTTCAATCACATAAAACAGGTGTAATTAAACAAATCTTATTTTTCGCAAACTTTCAATTGATCTTCTTGAAAACAAAAAAATATCTATGCATTTCAAGACTTTGGAAATGTATGATATATATGCAAATTTATATATACATATGCTATTTTAGCTTAAAAAAAATTTGCTTTTACAACATGGTTTGATCAGTTTGGATTAAAACAATAAATAACAAAGCAATAAAACAACTCTGTTCTGTAAATCACTATCAAACAATAAAACAACTCTGGTCTGTAAATCACTATCAAACAATAAAAGGCAAATTGTATTTCTTATTTCTTCATATAATCATATGATAATTATCATTTGCAAGTCGTTTGTGGTGTTTATACTTTAGGGTGTTGATTTATCTATGTGTACAAAAAAACGATTCACCTACATCAATCTTCTCTGTTAATACTTCAACAAATATAATAATTCGTTAGAATCCATTTCCTGCTGAATGAGTTAATATTGAATTAGCTCAAGCTGTTTTACAAAGCCTAAAACTTTTTACGCTGCGAAAATATAATAGTGGGATGCTCTTAAATCATTTGAATAAAGTTTTTACCAGCCCTAAAAACACAACGATTTAAATACAGCTCTCTATCACTCCAGACAATGATACGTTTAAAAGGAATTTTTTTTGCCCAAATTTTCTAAAGCCTTTAATAAATTCATAAATAAAATGTATAGGGGAAATTTTAAGTCTAAAAAATTGAAGTTTAATGATTTTCAAATTTTTCATAACTTTTATGGACTTAGGGCCACTTTCCTTATATTTAAATGTCTTTCATAGATTTAGGACTACTTTATCATTCCTTAGTCCCAAATATCATTCAACTGTTTAAAGAAACAAATCAAAATCATTTTACAACATTTTTGAAGAGTTATTACTGACTAAGGAAGGCAAGAGAAGGAAATTTTTTTGCTTTCTACTTTTTCCCGTACCTCTTTAAAATCCACTACTCTCCATTTTGACGAGACTTTCCACATGAACTAAATGTGTTTATGCATACTATCTTATGCACATATGTATTGCTTACAATTATGCTTTTTATCCTTACTGGAATATCATATTGGAATATCATACAGTATATTTTATCCCAAAATATGTTAAATGATTAAAATAAGTTTTGAAATATGACGTCATTAATTTTTAAACTACGCACTTGTTTCCATTAAAATCTTAAAACTTATTCGATAACTTATATAATCAGTATGATCATTATACGATAATTGTAATGTTGCGGTGAAAGGTTTTAATTCTCACGCCCTTTTAGATGATTAGAGAAAGGCAGTTTCTATTTTTTCTTATCAGTCTTTGAGATATTTATTTTTAATAAAACATATAAATAAATAAATATAACATATATAAAATAACATTATATCTTTTGAATTGAAATTGAATTATATTTTTAATTAAAAACAATTTTTTAATTTCACTTTTTTTTTAATTTCACTATATGTATATGATATATCATTAACCTTTTTTTCTTGTATAAACTCTTCTTCCAATAGATCAAAACCAAATCAAAAGTAATTTCAAAACTATTGACAGAGAATTTATTTCTGTTTAGCTACAGCTTAATTGTATATTAATCACTGGTAGCTTAAGAAAGTTTTTTATTTGTTGAATTCTTTTGCAGTTTTCTTCTATCATCAATCGACATATATCATTTGTAACTTTAGCTTGCCAACAGGTTTGCCACGCTTACGCAAACCTTTATATATTGATTTATATTGATTAATATACAATAATGCTGTAAATAGTATTAAAATCAATTTTTATTTGGTTTTGATTTGATAACTAACAACTTATTGTTTCGATTGAATTATTCTCTGCTGTTCCAAATATTATTAATAAAGAAACGGGGGAGCAAACAAAATATAAAAAAATAGGCACGAATTCAGTAATTCGGTAGTTTGCAGTTCTTTAATTTTATTGTGTTAAAAAATATTCTTGCTTATAATAACATTTTTTCGAGAAAACATCTGTAAAGTCTAATTATTTACACTGCCATTCCTCCGTTCTTCCGTTCCTCACTTTACAACTGACATACATCACGATTTTCATAAAAATCTTCTTTGTTATTTTTATTTTTTTCTCTGCAGCCATCTTTTTCAATTTGTACTTGAATGAATCCAATTATTCTGCTATTGACACTTTTTTTGTACGAAAGTACGAACTTATAAACAAATTCCTTTGACCTATGTTAGGTACAGGCCTCTTAGATAGATAAAATTATAAAGTAATTAAAAATAATATTTTTAACATCATGAAATTAAAACATTTATTCTTTATAAATAACAAAAATTTATAATTGTCAGGTAACGTTTTCAAAATGGCATTGGTTATCAAAGCAAGACATGACAGAGAGACAGAAAAACAGACAGATAGAGAGACAGACAAACAAACAGACAAACAACCTCACTTGTTATTACTATTATACTATTATTATTGTTATTGTTATTATAAATTTATGATTTTTCTTTAAAAAAATTTAATGTTAAAATGAAATAATTTATTATTATAGATATATTCCAGGTAAGAGAGGCAAACTTGCCCACATGGTTAAACCTCTATGAAAGCCAAAAAAATATTAGCCTTCGGTGCTTTTGGGCTTTACCTAAATATTTTTAGAGAAAATATCACAGAAGGAATGCTATTAGTAAATAGAGTTTTTCTATGCATGATTTTAAGACCATTTTAATTTAAATTTATTAGCTTTATCCTACCCCGAATTATTTTCACTCAGTATTTAACATACACTAAAAGTATAAAGTATAATTGTATGGCCTTCACTAAATCCTTAAAGGCAAAAAAGACAGAGTAAATTAAACATAAAAAAAAAATAAGAGATGTAAGAAAAAAAAATAAAGTTTGAAACATTCGTGTAATATAAATCATTGATATAAGGGAAAAAAAAGGCGCTTGGATTGATTCTATAGGCCAGTTACATTGGCTTGTTGTATCAGGCTTAGTTAATTTCGACGTCAGTGCAAGAGGGTCCAACGAGATCGTTTTCGTTTTAAAGTCATAATGGTAACGGTTAACATGAAAATATCAAATGACTACAATCGTTGAGGAAAACTTTGACTACACCTTATGCAATCTGGCTTTTAATGAGTAACTGTTTGAATAGAGTTATAATTGATTTGTCAATAACTATTTCATCATTTATAATTCATAAACAATTATCTATGATAATATAAGCTCTTTTTTTTCTTTCTAAAAAGGCCTACTGAAAGGAACTATGTATCAGAAGTTTTTTAATTGTTAAGGTAATTTTAGTTCCAAAAGCTCCTTAAGAATTTTCTTAACTAAACTTACAAAAACTTTTGTAATTTTATAAGAAAAAATTGTGTAGTCATGATATTTTCATCGTTTGTTTAACAAAAATCACATCAGTGCCAATAAAGGTGTTGTTGCTATATACCTGACGAAGATATGTAATGTGTCGGAAACTTGCAATAATATTTTTTTTTACTACCTAATTTATTAATTTCAGCTATTTATAATTATTTTTTAAATCTAAGCTGAAACTAATTTAAATTATATTATTTTATTGCCGAAAGTACTGTTTTCTAAAAACCAGAAATCAAAATTTCAGAGTTAATCATTCATGATAAAGTCATCTGGAAAACTTTTCTATGACATCAGACACATTAATTATCTATTGTACACAATTATTTTTATGGCTTGGATACGAAATTGAATCTGCAGAAATAACTACTCAAGGCGATTCTTTGGCCTTTTCCATTTATTAACTCTCGTTCTATTGTTTTGCTTTCACAGAATATAATCCTTCAAATATCAAAATATGGTTTACTGAAACAAGATAAATACAGCCTAAAAATTTCTTTAAATTAATTATGATTGCAGGCCATAAGAGGCGGCAGCTAATGCTGAACAAGCGTGTGTAACTTGCTGGAGGAACTAAGTGAAATCTCGTAATAATTTTTAACTAACTTTTAAGCCCGAGTTTATGTTTTCTTATTCAAAAAATTGTGTGAGTTAAAAAGGTTGAATCTACAGTGATCATGAAAATAAGCTTTTCTACTCCAATACTACCCTTCTTCGAGACTTCTTTATCGCATGTGTCATTTCAGTAGTAACATTTTCAGTTGAACAGCACAGATTTAAAAAGTACATATGTTCATTTTCTTATATCAAAAACTCACGGATATCTCCGTTGTGGAGAAACAAATTATTTCATAAACAGCTGCAAATCTCCATAAGTAGAGAAATAATTCATTTTGATACTATTAGTACAACTATATTTTTAAAATTCGCTTTCTTCTGCAACCATTTAGCTAGCTATGTTATGTTAGTTTTAAAAAATAAATCAGCATTTTATAAATGCTGTCAGATTCAGTCCTAAAGTTTATTATTGTTCAATAGATTGTTTCCTAGAACTGTGGTTAAGATGTGTTTCTCCACTTATTCCTTCGACAACCATTAGTTTAGTTTTAAAGTTCTTAACAGCACAGAAGATAAGTATTTTAGCCAAAAGCAAACCCCATCCCAGTTGCACGATCTATTGAATGATATTTGGATTTACTTACAATCTAAATGTATTTTTTCAATACCAATGAACTTTGATGGGAATTCAGTGAGATTATCTGTTAACAGTCTTCCATGACATTAATATAGAAGATAAAGTAGTCATCATGTCTAAAGGCTGCTCAACTGGTATATATTCCATATGTAATGAAAATATATTCTTGCACAATGAGTTCCTTTGTATTATTACTCTAGACTATATTATATATATTATATCAAATCAGCTGCTCTCAAGTGATTTGCCACAGTTAATAGAAAAAACTAATTTGTTAAGAAATATCCAATGTTGTATGTAAGTGTAAAAAGCCTTGCCAAGTCAGCAAAGGGTGTTCCTTTGGTAAAATAATATTCGTTTAATAATTCAGTCAAGGCATGATGGCAGCATCTCCTTTTTTGAGTTATGTCAATATATATTCTAAAATATATGAGTTATTTGGTATTGTAAAAAATTTCGGTTCACACATTTCATGTGTTGTTATAAACAAAAACAGAGATTGTCTGTTGTATGATGATATACAGAAAGATTGCTTTTACTTCAATAGTTTTGACGAGTTATTTAAAAATCATAGAAATGGCTGGTTTTTTGCTTAATTTACAGAACTTGCAGTCAATGATTTTATAATTTTGGATGAACCTACATCAAATCCTGATTTTCTGCTGAAAAAAAAGAGTTTCAAAGTACAGAAAAAGTTCAAATGAAACAAAGTTTTATTTCAATTGTTTGAATTCCATTGCTTTAAAAGAAGAAAAGCTAGATGGAATTGTAAAAACTAAGCAAGTCAAAATTTTATTGATTATCCACATATCTTCGATTCGTTTTTTAAAAATTGGCTTTACAACACTCTTAGTGCCTCTTGGCTTTGGCATCGCTATGTGTTTGCTGTATTGCTAGGTGCAATTGGATTCATTGCCATGGACTAGCAAAATTTGGCTCTGATTTTGGCATTTGCAAAGCCAAATAAATTGCATCGGTGAAAGAGATATTGGTATTCAGAAAGTAATGCAATAAATTTTAAAACATTAAATACAGTAAAGTTATGTAGAAGTTCCTTCCAAGTATTGTTTGTGTCTTTTCCAAATAGATATAAATGTGAATTAGGTTTTAACTCTAACAGCTGAACCATCCTACTTGGTAAAATACAGTTTGCGGTTAGTTTTTGGTAAAGATTTGAAGCAGCTGAACTTCCTACATTTTATTCAAACTATGAAGTAAAAAATAAAAATAAGAAAGAAACATGTAATCATTAGAACAGTTCCAAATTTCAGTTTGAATCAAAACAGCGATAGATTTTGAGAATATTGCAAGTTTCAGGATTTAAAACCTTGGGTATGTATTCCAGAAAATGCATGGTATAATGAACTAGAAGCAGGTCTTATGTTCATCAAAAAATGGTACGAATTTCTTTTAACAGATGTAGTTACAGAATTTGTAGCACAATGTTAGAGACTGTTAGATTACGTGACTAATTATGTAAAGATTGATGAAAATGAGGATATCAATAATGTTGATAATGTCAATGAAGAGTCTGAAGAGTAGATGTACATAGATCTTTTAACTGCTCCAACAAAAAACGTATCTCTAATAAACCAAATACTATTTTGGTTAGAAAACACTAAGAAAAACCTTATAGGGAAATAATTATTCCTCAGCCAATCGATGTCACAACGTTAAATGAAAAGTAACTTACAGCCTTTAACATCGTCACTCAACACTTTCATGACATTGTTGATCAACTTCTTCGATTAATAACAACTGGACAAGGTGCTTCAGGAATATGTCGTCTAATCAATGCTTTACGCGCTGTATTAAATGATAGATGTATAATAACTTCATAGTTTGGAATAGCTTAACATATTATTGATGGAGTTACACCTCACAGTCTACTCACATTACCTATCATGAGTAAAACTAGTTGTGAGCTGAAAGGCCAAGTTCTTGCTAAATTACAGTTAAAGTTGGCAGAGGTAAACCATCTAATTATAAATTCTCTGTAGTTGAACAAAAGATTCTAGATTGGATTGACCACCGTTTGCGTCAAGCAAGTGGACTTATTGGTGAAACATTTAGTCGATATTCTGTTATACTATTAGGTGATATAGCCCAGTTACCACCCATTTCCGATAAACCATTGTATCACTCATTAACTGACAATGAAACAATATTGATTGGGTTTTGCGCATATTATAGTTTTGACCATATGATAAAGCTAGTCAGAAATGAAAAAGTATCGACTGGTGATCAGAGTAAGATACTTGATCTGTTAATTTGACAAAGAAATGGTTCTAATACTATTGATGATTGAAGTTTTTATGTACACGATCTGTGTCAAATTTTGATATTTTAACTTTAGACGTCTTGCCATTACACGTATGTTATTCTAATGAATCTCTAGCACAATTGTCATCTACTAAAAGAGTTAAATCAACTAGACTAGTCAATAAATGCAAAACATAGTGGTCCGAAGTTATCTTCATTTTATTCAGAAGATAATTTTGTGGACTACAACCAATAATAAATTTACAGGAAATCTATGGATAGAAAATTATCTTTGCAACGGTTCAATGGGTAATGTTAAAAATTTGCTTCATAAAAATAAACATGCACCTCCCCTGCGTCCAATTGCAATTATAATACAATTTGGTCCATATACTGGACCAACATTTGACAGCTCTGGTTTGGCGCCAATATCAACATTTAGTCTTCAACGTCAACAAATCCCATTAAAATTAATTTAGGCTATTATAATCCACAAGTCTCAAGGTTTAACAATTGATAAAGCTATTGTGGGTTCGGATCTTAAAAAAAAGTTTGCATGATTAGCATATGCAGCATTTTCCCGGGTGCGTAAACTAAAAGATCTGTTTAAAGAGGCTTTTTCTTTTGAACAGTTAAAAATTCCAGAAATTTAAATATGGGGTGGAAGAACAACCTCGTCTTGAGAGTAGATAAGGAAATTTTTGTGAAGTTTAGTAATGAACCTCTTCATGCCTTTATTTTATTTGCATGTGTCATTTCAGTAGTAATATTTATATAGTTTAGTGATTAACTTGATTATATAATCTAAATTTTCTATCGTGAATAAAGATTTTACACAAATTATTTTATTAATTGCAAATTTTGTCTAATCTAGATGGCTGAAACAACAGAATCGTTCCAGGATTATGGTAAGTTATTTTTTCAAATTTCAAACTGTTTTCCTAAAACAAAAGAAATAGCTGTGCTGAAAACAATATAAGATGGACAAATTAGTAAGAACCAATTCCAAGCAGCATATTTTGCTGTAGAGTATAGTTTAATAAATCTTAGCTAAGTCTTGCCTAGGTTCACCGACATCCAATTAACGGGATTTTGTTATTTTTTTGTTAAAAATATATCGACAATCCTACACATATAGTCTTAAAATTTTTTTAAGAATGTCATTTACAATGTAAAGGGGCTATCCATAGAATCTCAATCTCACTGAACTTAGTAAAATGAATCACTCTGGTGATATTTTTTTTCAGCAGGATAGGTGTTGATCAAAAATTTAAAAGATTTATTTTTCTAGATACAGCAACTCCACCTTCCTCCAATTTTCTTCTAACTGAAGTCGTTGGAAAGTTAATAATGCTGTTTATGATAATGTGGTGAATTAAGGAATCGTGATTCATATAGTGTTTTAAAGCTTATGTTTTGATAAAAAATATACATATACATAACTTAAGTTATGGTTTCACTGATGTTTTCTTTTTTAACTCGTCCCTTAAATAACATTTTTTGCCCACCTGACCATGGAATAGGTGCCTGTCACGGCATAGTTCGGTGAGACTGAGAATTAACCCCTGTTCTACTTTTTCTCAAGCATGATCGATTTGCGTATTTCTGAACAGCTCTTATTGTTGAAGAATGTTTGCAACAAAACAGAAATGAAAGAAGGCAACAACTCATATTAATCTTATGGCATTTCAAAGTTTGACCTTAAAGTTAGTTTGTTTAGTTGAGCATTTGGATTTTGCGCAAAAAATTGTGCGAAAATTTAAAATTTTGTTAAAATTTGAAAAAAAGTCAATCAATATCAGAGGAAACCAAAGTTTGTTGGATGTACATTTACTATATCGGACTTCTTGGAAGGTATTAAAATAGTCTTTTTAAGAAACTAGTCCAAAATATATATTTTAGCTGTTAAAAATACGAAAATTCTATAAATCTTTCAAAATAATCCATGTTTATGACAAAAATTGGCTTAAAGTACCCTATCTTATCAATGCATTAATATTTTTGTAAAAATTTAAAAATAGTACATCATAGTTCACAATGCCAGTTTCCTATCAAGAAGCAATCCTAGGTGCCTCTGGAAGGTCACAACTGATACAGAGAAATCATTAAAACAAAGAGGAGGTTGGACAAGTAGGACTTTTTTTTCTGAAAAAGAAAACATCCTTTGCGGCTTGTTTATTAGGACCATTTCACTGATATGCCTATTTATTAATAACAGACATAAATCTTTTCGATCTATGCCACTATTTGTACGCAATTTACAATTGAGAATATAGACGTATCGTCAGCAAAACGTTTGGTTAGTGATAAAAAATCATTAGTGAAGTCATTGATATCAATAAGAAAATGAAAAGTCCCTAAGACAGAACCCTGAGGAACTCCAGAAACTACATCATTCCACGAGGAATTTAGACAGTTTAGCACTGCTCTTTGTTTTCTATTACGCAAGTAATTCACCAGAATGTTATAAAACTTTCCATTAACACCATAACTTTTCAATTTAAAAGGGAGACCTTCTTGCAAAACCTTGTCAAACGCTGTTGAATATCAAGAAACACATCCTTAGTTACAAGAGAAGGATTTCCATCTAAAGCCTGATAAAATTCATGAGGAATAACAGTGAGGTGATTTACGCTGGAATCACCAATTCTAAAATCAGATTGATTATCTCAAAGCATCTTATTATCAGTAAAATTGATGAAGAGATTATTATAAATTACTTTTTCAAACACCTTACTAAATATTGGTAACTGAAAAATTGGTCTATAGTGATTGATAATCTTTTATACGACTTTTTATGAACTGGGACAACATTTCCTTTTGCCAATCATCGGGAAAAATTCCTTCATTAAAACAATTTTTAAAAAAATTGATGAAGGAGAAACAAAAGAATCACCACCTAATTGGATCATTTCAATTGATATACCGTCATACACATGAACTTTGCTGAGGTTGAAATCTTTAATGATCGTAGATTAGATATACCATTGTGGCTAAATCTAATTCAGATAAACGGTTATCAGTGAGAAAAGAATTTGATAGGGAACTATCATTTAGTAAATTACTACATTGATTAAAGAAAAAGTCATTGAAGAGTTTGGCTTTCAATTCAAAATTACGCTTGAAAATCTTGTTCGTAAGTAATGGTGGAATGATTGGAACTTAAAATTTGTTAACAAAACGATTCAATATAGAACAATAAGCTTTAGAAGAAGAAGTAGGATTGTTTAATTTGTTAACAAGACCTAAATAATAAGATTCTTTTCTCGAAGAGATTAATTCATAACAAAATTTACTGTGTTCATCAAGAATAACTTTATCTCCCCGTCTCATGCTCCTACAGCTGTATTTCTTATAAAGACAGTTTTATGAGGCAATGCTTCAAGGATAAAACTATTAATCCACGATGGTTCTTTAGCATTACAAATCAAAATTTCATTAAGTATAAAGTAACTAAAAATATTTAAAAGAGTTTCAGTGAAGAGATGTACTTGCTGATTGATCCCAAGACCATCAAAAGCCCTCTGCCAATCAAACCCATCAATTCTTTGCCTGTTGAGATTTTAGCTAGCCTGTTTTATGCCAGATTTTTCTTTTAAAGGGTGGGGCGGATTATCATGATTTTATCAAAGATTAATTAATGGTAACATATACCTTTAGGAGATGGTAGAACGCCATTTTCTAGGATGAGATTTGGTTGAGTTGTAAAAAAAAGATCAACACAAAAGGGATTTTTATGAGGCTCAAAATTTGTGTGTTCTTTAATTAGTTGAGATTAGTTTGATTGGATTGTTTATTCCGTTAAGCCAGCAGTTAGTGCATTTTGCATTAAAATCACTAAGAATAAAACTTTCAACAGGATTCTCCAAAGTTATGTTCGAACAGGTGGTCTCAAAGTTCCGGGAAAATACTTCATGTTCCTCAATGGACTCATTGCACGATAAACACATGCAATAAAAGACTTCAATTTCTTTACTTTGATTTCACAGTCGAGGCATTGATCAAGAGGAGATATATGCTCTTCATTTTTAAGATAGTAAATTAATCTTTTAATAAAACTAGCTCAAAATATCTATTACAACGGATAAAAGTCTTAAATTTTTTAAATATTTCTATATGCACTTTTGAAATTTTGCCCTAAAATAGTTTTAGGCCAAAATCGTTAATTGTTAAATCTTTCTAATTATTTTAAAATATGGATCTGTCTCAGAAGTATGGAAATATTGCAAAAATTTGTTTACGTAAAGAACTACTAACTGGCAGATAATATCATTAAAAATTAAAATCATTATAAAATAGTTCATTGAAGATAAAAAAAAAAGATTACTAGAATACTACAATTTATCTAAACTGAATTCCAATAACATCTTGATAAATATTGGCAAAATTTATTATTAATAAAGTGATGCAAATTTCATAACTTCGTTAATTTTATTTTAGGTCAAGGCTATCCAAAAAGGTAATTTTGGTCCGAAATACCGAAATATACTAATTTGGGCCCAGACCCCACAAAATCAAAATTTTTGCGATAATGAGTTTATTCCCATATTTACCATTCTGGGCAATATATGCACTGGTCATGGAGCTGATAATTCCAACTCTGCTAACCTTGCTAACCATCAGATTGTTTCAATATTTAATTTCGCAGCTTTACAAAGGCGAGTGTTGCATACATACTGCAAGTTAAATTCATTTGAATTTGAAATATATATTGTTAAATCAAAAACATTATTTTTATTTCACTATGTATGCCATATACGATAAAATCTTTTTTTGTATAAACTATTCTTCCAATAGATCAAAACCAAATCAAAAATTAATTTCAATACTGTCGAAAGGAAAAGCTTCAGCTTTATTGTGTATTAATAACAGGTAGCGTAAGAAAATTTTTTGTTTGTTGAGTTGCAGTTTTCTTCTATCATCAATTACTATATACCATTTTTAACCTTGGCTTGCCAATATGCTTGCCATGTTCTCGCAAACCTTTAAATATTATAAATATTTTTATATTGATTTCTATGGTTTATCATTTAATAGTTATATTTATATTTATATTTATAAGTCATAAAATTCTTAAATCCGCCATTTTTTTTTCTTTTTTTAGATCTTGTCGGGTATATCAAAACAGCTTCACCATGCCAGGAATCCAAAAAAAAATCTTTCTTTGACACACAGGCTGAAAATGGTGCAAAAAAGATTAGATTAATGACAAACAGCAATTTACAAAGAGATACCTTCAAAAAAAAGAAATCCAAGTTAAAATCCCAAGTTTTTTGATCTTTCGCCAACATCAACCGGATTATTATTTTTTTAATTCGAACACAAGTTCCAGAATTACTGAGGAAAACACTAAAAATTTCAAATACAGATAGATGTAAAAAAAAAGTATAAGATTTAATAAACATTGGTACAAAAACAATCATTGATATAGTTGCCGGTATACGTCGGTTAGAAGAGACAAAGCAGATGTTGTGTGTGAATATTAATGAAACAAAACAAGATTGAAAAGTTCATTTAGCTTTACTAGCAGATGGAAGTGGTGAAACAATTAAAATTTCAGTATGAGGTAACTTTATTACAACCTTGGAAGAAAATGTCACATACGATTTTAAAAGTATAATTACTGAAGACTGTTACAGAATTCGATTGGCGACTACAACTTGACTATAATTCTGTAAACAAAAAAAAAAAAAAACACTTCACTTTTTTTTTTCTTTTTTTTTTTTTTTTCTGCTATGCTATGGCTGAATGACTCTCTCTATGTTTTTGTGTGTGATGTATAACGGGACGACAATGAAAATATTATGACAGACAATTTTTGTGCCTATTTTTGCCAACATTTTTTTTTTTTAATTTTTATGTTTATCTTTGTTGTTATTTTTTGTTTGCTTATTATCTTGTCTTGTAATTTTCATAACATGTGTATATTTGTTGTGGCAGAATAATTACTTACTTACTTACTTACTTATCATCGGTAAGTTTGTATTAGAAAACTTCATGACAGCAAGCTATTGAACACTTTTTGATCAAAGCAAGCTAAAAAATTTATTGGAAAAACCACTTAACTAAACAGGTTTTCAACGAAGAAAGCTAATAAACGCACTGTAACGTTAAAAGCCTATCAACTATGTTGCTATTGCAGATAACTGGGTAAATACTATAAGATTAGGTGATATTTGTTATTATTTTAATTTTTTTTTTTTTTTTGTAAAACTTAGAGATTTAAGTTTAACATATTGAAAATCTGTCGTTGTTTTGATATTTATCGCTCTAAACTGTGAGGAGATTGAGAAATCTTACTTAAAATAATATATTTTTAATGAAAAGGCACTTCTAAGACAAGTGTTATGACAGAAAAAATCAAAGAAGTGGTCATTTATTTTTACAAACAAAATTGGTGAAATATTATTGTTCGAATATACATCTTTTTTCTGACATATTAACAATAATTTGTTTAATTTGTCGGACTCCCAGAGAGACAAAACACCACAAAAAATGTTGAAGAATATCTTTTTATTTTATTTTTCAAACTTCAAATTATTAGCCAACCTTTTATTTCATAAACTTCATATTAAGTATATTAATGCGTGAAGTTTCACAGCAATCTTTTTATTTTAATCACTTAATAATAAGAACCCCAAGAGTCTATGATTTTTTAGAACAGAAATGCAGACCTTACAATTTATGAGGACAAATGTTTTTACGAAATCCTCTTACAATCTATAAAATATGGCACCAATTCTCATATATTTAAAACAAGTATACTCTTGGAAGTTATTTCCAAATTAGTATAAATCGGCAAGTACAGTTAAAAAAATTTAAATCAAATATAAGATTAAAACGAGACCATTGTTACATTCCAAAAAATTATGCTCCGCAGCAAATTATTCTTTGAAATTTTAATATATATTTGTTTATTATAAAAGTTTTTATTTAATTTAAAAAAAAGAAAAAAAAAAAAATTGATTGGTTTATATTAGTCTTTGTATTTATAAATAATCTGTACTACAATTTTTGCCCGTTGTTTAATGAATTATTCCATAATATTACGTTTTGTGCAATGCTCTACAGCGAGGTTTGCATAACCTAAGAATCTTAATAACAATCCTTATCTGTAGTTTGTATTTCAAAAATACAAACTTGTTAATTTGTTAGTGTATGTAGAAAAAATTTCTTCTCTGATCGAATTTTGGAACGCCGACCTCGGTGTGTATTTGATAATAAAGTGCAGATAAATTTCTAGATGGACTTGGGTGTTATGAAACCTAAGTCAAAACATGTGTTACCAATAAATTTATTTTTCAAATGGTTCGGATGTTATGATTTAAAGATATATCTAAACAGTCATGAAACTGCTTCATTTACTTTGAATGAATAAAATGTTTCGTGTAATAATATTTATATATCGAGCGATAAATCCTATACTTATCGCGAGAATAACAAAATAATAAATAGAGGTGTTGTTCTAAGTAAATACTAATTTAAAAAATTATTAAAAAATTCTTCATTTATCACATAGAATTGATTTAAATAAGAGAAAAATATTTTTTAATCATTCTCATATGGATATGTATTTAAAAAACCAAATTCTGTAAAGAGTAATTACAGTTAATATACCGCTACTGAAAAAACTCAGGCTGCTTTTGAGAAAATTCATACTGCTACTGAACAAACTTATACCCCTACTGAATAAATTATAATAATACAGTAAAATACAAGTGTAATTTAAGAAATGGAACCATACGTAATATGAAACGGTGGATTACGAATGAAGTCTTCAGGTTTTAATTTCCATAAATCTTACACTAAAGAAGATTTCTAGATGACATCAATTTAAAAAAAAAAACTTTTGTTTTGAAAGTTACATCTGAATTCAAAAAAAGCTAAAAGATAATTATAATCATGCAGACTTTAATTTAAATGATAGAATTTATCAAAATTAATATTGTTTTTAAATATTTTTAATATGCATGTAAATATAAACTCAAATTCTTACATTCAAGAATTTTAGGTCAAAATTCCTCTCCCCATACCACACGCCCAACTAATAAGGTTCAGAGATTATCGGTCAACGTTTGTATTCAATGAAATAAAATCTATGTTCATTGCCTGGGCCAAGAAAGAGGTAAATTTACAATACTAAAAATCAACGATTCATTCCGAAAATGCGACAACAGTGTTCCTATGGAACAGCTTAATGTAAACCCAACCTTATGGGCCTGTTTATAACGCAAACTCGCTGAATTTGGCCTAAATATAAAATAAGTATAGAAATGCAAAGGTAATTAAGGAAGAAATAAGCTGTACCATTTTTAAATTCGACTAAAATACGTAGAACTTCTTTATTTATTTTTCTATTTATTTATAAAAAAAAAAATAGGGTTATCACAAATGCTACTTCTAAATGTAAACTTATTGTGTTGTATAATTACACAATGACTTCGTTTAAGATAAAGTTTTTGGTTAGTATTGGATGAATATACAAGTCGTTTAAAGCAACGTTCTAATAAAATATGGTACTACTTAAACGATTCAAAATAATGATCGAAGAGAGAATTAAACGAATATATAATAAAATGTTAATTTCTTTATCATTAAGTTTTCCGGCAATCTCAATACCCGCAGTAACAAAATATATTTGAGAGTAATTTATTTATTGATATATGTATCTAATGATAACTGAAAAGTTATAAAGTTTTTTTTTTAGCCATAGTAAATGCACCTTTAGACTTGACTTATACTAATATCCACCAACAGTCAGACTTACTTTAGCAAACAATAAACCAAATATCTTGAATGATAGTAAAAATAGCATAGGCTAACTATAAGGATGAGCATTTTTATTATTAATTTTATGAATGAAGTTAAATAAAAAAGTTTCTGTTCAGCGTTGAACAATAATTTTCCAAGCTGTCTCCTCCACAGCTTTAACCATTCAGTGTTCTAGAAAGCATATTCACCAATAAGGAGTTAACAAAAATTCATGTAAATAATTTATCATTTAAATATGTGGAAAATATTTAAGGTACCTGGCACATTTTACTGGGAAGTTCCGCGAAATATAAGTAGCTGTAAGTAATAAGATAAAACAATTTGAAGTTTGGAGAAGTTTTGGATGACTTCCTTTGAGAAGACAATGCGCATGCTATTGATTTTTTATATATATATTATATTATATATATATATATATTTT
>JAUZNK010002023.1:0-18126 GCA_035046665.1 Euphysa ruthae
ATATATATATATATATATATTCCAAGACAAGACACAATTCACACTAAACTTCTTAAAATAAAGGCTAGATTAACTGAGTTTGAGGAGTGACCAATAATTACAAACTGTTGTTATTGCATAATCGGTGGAACCAAACAGATATGACAAAAATAAAAATATTTGATAAACTAGAAAATAGTTTTAACATTTCCTTTTGGTTTTTGTATATTAAATTTACACTAACATACTACCTTAACAAAAGCTTAAAATAGTAAATTACCTAGGTATATAGTCTATATAAGCTGAGAAGTTTCATTTATATATTTACCTTAAGACCGTTTATAAAAATATTAGATATATCAAAGCAAACTTGTCTCAACGCCCATATTATAAAATCTGACAAATATAAACATCTATTTACAAGACAAATTATTATTTAGTTATATTTCATGAATTTCTACTAAAATAGTAACTTTGATGATTGGGCTAAAGCAGTACAAAATATATTTAATCTATTTTCATTAATTTTTATAACCTGAAAATGTGATATTTAAATTTTCATTAAGACATTTTATAAGAAGCATCTAAACATTTTCAGTCATAAGAAACTTAACGTCCCATATCAAAATTACAATAAAAATAGAGATTAAGATAAAATAGAACAGAACAAAACATGAGCGAATTACTATTTACAGTTAATGGTTAGATACATTGTTATTGTTTCTAGTAAAATATTAATTAATTAATTCACATGAAAATACTACCTTAATTTAATGTTAAACATTAATTCTTTTTTAACAAAAAAAATACTTTCTTTCAAAAACATCAGCCTGTATGTATCTTTTACAGGCAAAACCAGAATGCAAAAATGATTTATATATCATTATCAAATTATGCTTTGGAAATTATAAATTTCTTTTTATTGTAAAACTTGCACAAAATATTCCTCACTTTTTTTCAGAGGGCCAACATATGAAACTTTTATTAGTTTGAAAACAGAAAAGTTTCTTTCCATCAAAGGAAAAATTTGCAGAAAATATAATAAAAAAAATAAAAAATAAGATTTTAAAAAGTAATGCTAGTCATATCTACCGCTTGTACCAAATTCTTATATGAAAATTCCTTGATGTATTTTGTATACATGATTTCTTACATTTACAATAAAAAACAATGTTTAAAATCTTGATAAGAGATGATAGCGTATAACTTTTGATCAATTTCAAATATCACCATGTTTGTACCCGAATTTCTCCAATTTCAATTTTTTTTTACAAAAAAAAAGAAATAGTTGCGTATAGCAAAAAACAGAATGCAAGAATGTTTCATATATCAAAAGTTACAACATTTCAAGGGCACCAAAAAAATACAACTTGTCAAATTGAAAACAAGAAAGTTCTCTTTCTCAGAGAAAACTTAGTTCAAAATGTAAAATACCAAATTTAAAAAAAAAATGTTATACCAGACATAGTTTATCTTAATATCATACATAAAATGGTAAATAAAGATCGTACAAGGAAAAAAAAATTACTGAGTTTAGTCCCAGGAGGATGATCGCTCAGGGAAGCTGAAAATGTTAATGAAAAGCAATGTTTGGATTGCTAAAACAATTGATAGAATAATGTTCTTGGTCTATCGGTTGCTAATTTCAAGATGGTCGGACAAGTTGTTGTTGATTTAAGAAGGTGGTTAAAGATGTTGCCATAATAATACTGTGATTGGATCAGTGAAGCTGAAAATGCTTATCAGAATGAATGTTCAGATTGCTAATAAAACTAATAGAATACTGTTTGAGTTGGTCAGCTGAAATTAAGTAATTTAATATGCGGAGTTGGTATGAGGGTAGGACTTTTGACTACGAATCGAAAGGTTACGTGTTCGACTGTGGCCACTGGCAGAAATTTTTTTTCCGTGTTATCTCTGAGTTTGTGAGCAAAACTTGTTGTGTAATGCAACGTTAGCTCAACTTGGTCGGGTTGTTTGGTTGAGCGAATTTCATAGACGCAAATGGGCGTTCTAAGTACTCTTATACCCGCTACGTGGGCCCATCTAGAAATATTGTCTCAGCAATTTGGTGATTTCTCAATATTGTTATTAAATGTTAGAACTCTAATCTACGATTACCACCATTGACAAAGCTAGTTCGAACATTCTCAGTTGAAAACTCACGATTCCGATGAACTAGCATCAGTGCTAACCCATTGAGTCACTTTTGGCTCATAGTGCTTCTGGTGTAGTGTTTAAGACGTCGCAAAATTGACACAGCTCTTTCACACTCACAAGACGTAGAAGGAAGCACATCAAGTAGCTTTAAAACTATTGTTCTATTTGGATACAAGGAAAGATTAATGACTTTAAGATGATGTAATGTGTATTTTAAAGTATTTGAATCTGCTCCAGTAAATTTTTTACACCAATATATTTTCCATAAATCGAACTCACATTCTAAAGCTTTAACGCAAGCAAAATCGCTTTCATAGAAAAGGGTGAACTTTTTTATTTTGGCTTTCCAATCAACTTTGTTTGCAACAGCAGAATCAAGAGTTCCGGTATCAAATAAAAAGCATTAAGCGCAACAAAGGAATCTTTTGAAAAACGTTCGTTGAGTTGTAAAATCATGTGATCAAGCAAAGGAATAGAAAGTGACAGGTAAAAATATTTTGAAACAGATGTTGTTTAAAAGTTATCACGGTTTTGTTGTCGCTTGCAAATTCTTGGTAACTCTTCCTTTATGTTTAATTTTTCAGCAAGATTTAAAGCCTTTTGATAGCAAAAGTTATGGGATTTCTGAGCTTCATTACGTAATACTTGAAACTCTAATTTAAGGGTTTTGATATGCTCATAAGCTTTAACGAAATCAGATGTTTCTGATTGTAATTCAACTGTAACAATCCTTGAATATGTTGAAACAGACTGTGTTATAACTAATGTTACAATGAAATGAAAATGTACAAGCTTTAAAAAGCTTGAAGCTTTTCATGCTGTCTCATTATTCCAATTTTTATCTGGATTATCAGCCATCTCACAAAAGGTAGCAATAAGAGCTGGTAACATATCTTCAACCATTACTAAGCTTTGAATTCTAGCAATCCATCTTTTTTTTTATTTCAAGACTGTGAGTACTATATATTGTTTTGTGGAAGAGCGTTACGTTTTGGTGAATAATTAAAGAATAAAGAAATAACACCAACCTGATCCATTAAATTCCTAACACGTCGTACTTCACAGCAACTAGTTATTACCAAATTAAGACGGTGAGAGTGGCAGTGAATATTACATTTTTCATTCTTCTTTTTAATTACCGATGAATTATCGATGATAAGCTTGTGTACCTTGCCAGCATTTGTTTTAAGAAAAACTCCAGAATCGTTGAAATTTAAGTTTGGTTTTGAGTTGCATACAATTAATAATGAATCTACAGAAGCTGATGATTCAGTAGGTATGAATAAAGAAGGTACTGAAGAAACTAAAGATGGTGGTAGCGGAGAAGGAAATGCTGACAAATCTATGATTGGTTTTAAGACAGGATCTAAGAATGAAGGCTTTATTTCTTTTTTAATGACATTAAGCGGTTTTGAATTAACTATAGACTTGAAGAAGTTGAAGTAGAGAAATAAGTCTGTATTGTATTTTTAGTGCATAAATAGTTTTTTTGATTTTTCACCAATTTTTGCTGAAACAACTTTTTTTTTCTTTCTACTACACTTACAGTATCATTACTTAACTTACGTTCGTTGTTACGAGAATCTGGAACAAGCGGACAAAAATGATTAAATTTAAAAAACATTGAAGCATTAGAGCCACCATTGATTGAATAAACAAACATCAGTAAAACAGGATTTATCATGGCAGAACAATATGAACGAGGTTGAATTCAAGAATTAAATAAAAAGTTATATTTTTCTTCATTATCATCTGAATAAAAACACTGAATTGGTCGTTTGATGACAGATGAAAGTGCCAACACACACAAAAAGGAATTCCATTTCCCATTTATAGAAATATTTTCAGCTTCACTGATCACAGCGTTAGATAAATCATTCAAATCATAGGCATCAAGTGCGACTTGCGATAGAGAGTTAATGAAAATACTGTTTACTGATAAAAATGCCTTGTCGCTGTTGAGGAAAACTGACTTGAAAACGGGATGGGATGTATAAAAACTTACATTTTCAAATAATTTGATTGAAGTCAGAAATCGCAGCTCATTTACATACTTGTTGCTTCCAAGTAAGGTAAGGAAAACAGAACTGTATAAACAATTACCGTTCGATGTAGATCTAGAAAAAAAGAAAAGATTCCCTTTGTTTCCAAATAATATAATAAATTCAATGTTGTTGGAATCAATGTGTGACTATACTATTGATGAGCTATAACTTTTATTAAACAATAAGGGGAAGAGACAGCATGAAGCGAAGAGATGGTGGTGCCCCCTAGATATAGGTATATGAAAAAAAGAAACAAGAAGCCAATTTTTACAGCTAGCTGTGCTAGTAAAAGAACACCATTATAATAAAATCCAAGGTTAAACTTATTAAATTCAATTTATCTACATGCCTGCAGATCACGGAAAGATATACCAGGTATATATAATAAAGGTTTTTACCTTAAAGATGAGAATTCTCAACATTTCTTTAAGCAAAATATTGAAGCTAATTTTTCAGCTGCAGTGTCTCTGGGAAAAGTTAAATCTTGTAATCCTCGCTGTAGTTGCATCACAGATAAATGTGACTGAGAAATAAATTTATAAAGGTTTTCTTTTCTAAGGATAATTTTCTCCATTTTATAAATACTGGAAGCACTTTTATAATAAACGAGAAAACGGAGAAAGTAAAATATCCCATTTGATTTTCAAAAAACTGGCTCTGCAGAACGGTGCTTTTTTTTTCACTTTTTTACTCTCTCACTTTGATTATAGATTATAGTATCAATTTTAGAAGTTTTTAGAGAATAAATTCTCTTTTTCACTCTGCGGAACAGTGTTTTTTTTTTTTTTTTTTACTTTCGATGGGTTCTATGTGAAGCCCAGTTTTAAGGTTCACATCAGCCTGTGTACTTAAATCTGTTGGAGCACTGAATTTACAGCGTACTCGAGAGGAACTCATCAAGGCTAATGTGAATCACTAGAAATCTCTCTTATTTTAATGTTTCTCTAAGGTTGAAAAAAAAACAAAAACCAACACAGGCTGACATCGCTGATTTTTTTTAAAGCTCGTATACGATTATGTGGTATACGATATATGCCACCGGGGGAAATATACACACTGAATATGTTATGTATCCGCCTAAATCATTTCATCGTATTATCGACTTTATTTTTTGTTAAAAAATATAAATATAAGTTCTGGCTCCACTTGCTCCAGCCTAGATCCGCGCCTGGAGAAAACTGTACAAAATATCCGGAGTGAGCTAAAGAATAATGCTCATCAAATAAAATTTATAAAAACATATAAAGCGTTCGTGAAACTGTCATGTCGATGTTACAACAAATATTGATTTCGCTGTTCATAGAGCTTCTTTCAGTTAAGCAGTCAACTCCTTCAATCAAACTTTGAGAATGCTATAGGCTGTTTAGGAACTTTTGAGAAATTAATGATACTTTGAAATATTTTAATTCACTACATGGCACTTTTATGAAAGACCGAAAACAAGCTTTTCACATCTTGCACATATTTAGACAATTTTGTGTTTTTGAAATTTGTTGTTGCGAAACTGAACACGGAAATCATGCTTTCAGAAAATGGCTGCCTTGCCTGAAATGTGGCTCAAAATTTCTATTTTTGTGAAGCTTAAAACAAGTATTTCATTTTAATCGAAAAGGAAAACAGAAATTTTTAGTAGTGTTTGGTATAATTTTTACATTTTCAAATGGTTAAAACAACTTGTTTACTTTGTTAGTAGCAGATGTGCAACAACGGGCTATTGTGTAGACATGAATACTTTTTACTATTATTCATTTTTAGATGTATAGAAACATAAATTATAATATAGAAGAGGCTTTCACTTATATTCTTGATGGAAAGAGTTACTTTGAGGATTTAAGTAATAATCCAAAGTAGCTTCCTAGCCTAATGACGACGTTGATTTTGTAGCTTCAAAAAGTTTTGATGTTGTTAATACCGCACATGTATGGCAGCAGATTATTAATACAGATCATAAAATAATGAAAGCAGTGATGATAAACAACCTTTGGTTAATATGGTAAATAAAAAACAAGCAAGTAGCAGTGAAACGACATTGGAAAAACAAGTGAGCTGAATGCTGTTGGCGATATTTAACGTTTCACGAGTTACCACCGTAACCTAGACCAGATGATAAAACTACCCCGTATCAATACTTCAAAATATTTGTCACGAATGAGATTCTTGATATGGTCACAGAACAAACCAATTTGTGGATCCGAGGCGCAGCGGTCGAACCAAACTATGGTACCGTAGTGAAAAAGTATGTAGTTCGAACCCACTTGATGACTGCGTTTACGGTGAAACTACAATCTAATTTCGGGCAACATATTATAGCAGAATTTATATGTTGTACGTCTATCCTCGTAACATATGTATCAAAAAAAAATTTGTACAGTACTCAATCCACTGGCTTAAGTGGCATCAAAAGAAATGGAAAAATTCATAGGTGTCTAGTTTATGATGGGACTTTTTCTGATGCAATCGGTTAGATCGTATTGGGAAACCTACATGATCTATGATGGTGTTATCTCTGTTTTATCACGAAATTTTTTCTGGTCAATTTTATGTGACTTACATTTTGTTGACAATTTAAATGTAACACAAGAAGCTCAGGAATATGACCGTGTTTGGAAGGTCCGCCCTTGGATTACTGGATTATATGATTTTTTGAAAATGTCACCAGTGGTAGCAATGATTTTCGTTCATGCGCACATTCAAATTCGATCGCAGTTTTTTTGGCACCGCAATAAAGCTGTTACCTTGGTGTCATCATATGTTGAAATTGAACAAATTCACACCGTTAAACGACTGAAAAGAAAAAAAAACATGTTCAATTATTCTTCAAAAATATAACAAGTGGTGTTATATAACTATGGGTGGAATTGATATGCTGGATATGATGTGCTAACTTTACAAATTTAAATTAAAATGTCATCAATGGTACATTTAAATTTGGGCATATAAAACAGTTATATCATTAATAAATGCCTGGTTTCTATACTGACATAATTTATGGCTAAGTAATCTAAAGGCAAGGCATATGCCCCTGAAAAAGTTTCAAGGCGAGGTTGCATTAAGTCTAGTACAGCCTGAAAAACGTAAGGTCAAGTGATGGTCGACCCATCACTTAAGACATTGGTATCACCACCTCCGAAAAGAGCTTCCGCTGTCCAAAACAACCCATCACAAGATGTAAAACGAGACAAAGTTAATCATTTTCCAACATACACTAAAAAAAACGCTATTAAAAATGCAAGATGGGATTTTCCTACAACCATTGCAAAAAGTGTAATATTTGGTTTTGGTTTGCATAGGGAAAGAAACTGTTGACTAATGACTTACACCAATAAGAGCTTATAACATCTTACAAGTCCTTAATCCCTAATCGACCTAAAATTTACCATCATTTTAATTAGTTAATTTATCTTGAAACAAACAATTCATTCTAACTTTTCTTTATAATATACCATCCTATGTGTCTCCCAACCGTTAAAGCCGTTGTAGCAGATATGCAACAACTTTACATTTCTCAGCCCAAAACATGATTTCAAATATACAATTAGAATTTTTCATTAGAATTAACTTAAAGTGGGCTCTAAAGGGTGACAAGTCTAAATTATTTTTCTCCAATATAGCCAGATTTTTACTTAGTTTGAAGTTCGATTTCTGATCTTTTCAATGTATTTTTGCTGTGGATAAGGTTAATCAGAGAAATGTATCTGAACTAGAAAAGCGTCATTATTTAAAAAAAAGAAGAAATTCTTGTTGAAACATATTGAAAACAAATGGAGAAACTTTTGTTTGATTTGGGTAGGTGAGGGTTTTTGAATGGATTTTGGGAGGTCATTAATTAAAGTGGGAGAATAACTTATGTTTGTTATGTAGCTTCTTGACTGTCGAATTTTGAGGAAAAGTGCTGTCTTCAAGTTTCAATGTGATGTCTAAAAAATTAGCAATCTTTAGATTTCTTAAGATTACTTAAGATAAAAAGAAGATAAAGGTCAAAAAAGTAGAGGAGGAGACGAATGTGCATGCATCTTAAACAAAAGCAACTGACATCTGAAAAATAAAGACTGCTTGTGTAAATTAAATATTAAATGCCTAAGTAAGTAAGTAAGTATTTATTCTGCCACAAACAAATATATATTAGCTATGAAAATTACAAAAAGAAAAAAAAAAAAATTGATATAAACAAATGGAGGCAAGGATAGGCACAAAAATTGTCTGTAACAACAATATTTCCATTGTAGTCCCGTTATACATCACACACAAAAACAAATTAAGCCTTGGAATAGAAACCTATACTATATAATTGCAAGCTATGTGTACAGAAAACCCGATAGAAAAATAAGCCATTTTAGCAATAAGATATGAATATTCACTAATTTTCTTTAAATTATGAAAAAAATGAAATTTAATTTGTGACGATTTTAATATAGATGCTTTAGCGTAAATATAGAAATATATACGTTTGCTCAAATAACTTCTTTAAATATTCTTCTTTTTTCAGTGCTACAAGAGTAAATAAGTTATTTCAGATTTATCAGATAATTCACTTGTATTTATCATTCATCATTCATCATTTTTGATACTAATACCTCTTTTAATTATTTTTCTTTTTCACTCCAATCTATTTTTAATTAAAAAAATATCCTGTCAAGAACGCTGAAATTAAAATTGATGAGAAATTAAAAGCACTTGGAAGGCAAACAACCTGCAAGAGAATTTAAATAAGAAAACTGAAACTATGCAAAAAAACATTTTAATCTAGAAATGAAAAAACTAATTAAATGCCAAAAATATATCAAAATAACAACATATAAATAATAAATAATAATAATAATAACAACAATAATAATTATAATATTAACATTGGCCAGTAATTGATGGATTATCTGAAACAAAAATGATAAAGAATCAGATTTTACCAAACAGAAAAATTTTCAGATATATAAAATCAGCTGGAAATTTTATATTAATGTTTGACATCTCTTACTTATAAAATAAGTATATTAATAGTGAGTCAACTATGAAAAACTGAATGACGATTTCCCTCACTGAAAATGAAAATTTAATGAAACAAGTGTTTAAAAATAATAATAATCTTTAACTAAAATTCATAGAAGCAAAAATTTTTTGAAAAAAGTTGTAAACGAATTATAAATAATCGTACTCAAAAAAATTAGATAACAAAAAAATTTAATTTCAAAAAAATTCTCCAATTGACCATAACTTAAATGACTTTTTCGAGCAAATAAATTTTTTCCTTGATAAAGACGATTATGCACTGTAGCCCATGAGCCGGACCCCGAAATTTTGGATTGTTGGCTCAATTCTTACGAAAAAGCAAAACACAGTTTTTTTTTAATAATTAGGATCTCTACTTTTTGGAATGGTATGATAAGCTGGCCAAACCGGTAGCTTTCGGATGAAATTTGGAGGTCAAAGTGAGGTCCTATATTTACACAAGTAGAAATTTATAAGAGCTTCATAAGAAAGCATGTATTTTAACTGAAATTTAAATGATTGTAACTTCTTTAATAATCAGAAAATTTTGCGATTTTTGGCGGTAGTTTTTATCGATATATAATAATTATTAAATAAATCACAACGGGAACATATTTCCAATTGAGTCTTGTCTTTCAGATCATTCTTTCCTTTTTGTTGCATAAGAGAGATCTTACCAAAGATATCACTCAGTGCGCTGAATTAAACAACTTTACTGTTGGTCTTAACTTTCACAGTTTTCTTCATTAATGCAAAAATTACCAAAATTAGCCGTTTAATTGGTTGATAGAAATCCACAGTCTGATTAACTAGCCGCTCTTCACTGAACTTTTTTTGCTCCTCTACTCCTCTAAGTTCAACCTCTGGTAAATCTTTCTTATTTTTTGTGTCAGTACAAGACCAGAGGAAAAGATCACTCATTCCATTTCAGAAAAAGGATAGATAAACACTGAAGTAATGTTTCCTTGAGCAACTGTCACATACGATAGATCTCTTCGGATTCGTGAGAGTAGTAAATCATGATACCACCTATTAGCTCTACATAAGAGGAATTCCTCCTTGCTACTTCTCGTCTGAGTTATATAGGCAGCCGCCAAGGCCCACAGTTGAACAGCTCCATGGTTGGTGCTGAAACCTGGAAGTTCAAGGATTTATTGCAATAAAGTGTTTCTCAAAAAGCATTTTGATTTATAAAACATACGAACACTGCGACATTAAAACCATCCATGAAAAATCTGTAGGGTTATCACAACCTGTAGGGTTATCACAACCTGTAGGGTTATCACAGCCTGTAGGGTTATCACAACCTGTAGGGTTATCACAACCTGTAGGGTTATCACAACCTGTAGGGTTATCACAACCTGTAGGGTTATCACGACCTGTAGGGTTATCACAATCTGTAGGGTTATCACAACCTTTAGGGTTATCACAACCTGTAGGGTTATCATAACCTGTAGGGTTATCGCAACTTGCAGGGTTATCACAACCTGTAGGGTTATCACAACCTGTAGGGTTATCACAACCTGTAGGGTTATCAAAACCTGTAGGTTTATCACAACCTGTAAACACTATTTCCATATATCTAGTTTTTGTTAGTTTTAGGCAATGTGCAGGTTAAATTTTGGTAAGATGATCCATTTATTAACTAGTGCACTGCATAAAATAGGCCATTATGGACATTGACGAACTTTATATGAGCATGGACACTCCCATAGTTTATGCAGTGACTACTGATCCAATGTATTTTCAACGTAACTGTAGTCATCCAGGAGTTTATGCGTGTTTATTTTTAGTTGTTTCAATGACTTTATCTGTTTGCAATCTTGCAAATGGGTTACTTATCTTACTTCAAATTTTTTCTACAAATCACAATAGATATTGGTAAAATTGATCAGTTTCAATCCTTTTTTACCACCTGATAAATTAAATATTGATTCCATAAATGTTTGTACGAATGATCCAGATCTTCTGTTTTCATAGAACTACATAATGAAATTGATTTTTGTGCGATTTCCATATGAATATTACAATATGAAATTCAGTAAAAATTTTTTATCCAATGAAATGTTATTTACAAGTGAATTTTGCTTTGTATGTTAGTTATTTTGAGATTTGTAAACATTCCTATACAAAACTAGGTTGGAAACATGTTCCCATTGTAATTAACTGTAAAAATTTTATATACCAAGATTAAGCACCCAAAAATCTCTAAATTTCGATTTTTCAATCCATCAATAACAAATTGGGAAAGTTTTATCGATAATGGACGAGTATTAATGAAGTTGCAGTAATTAAAATATGGGAACTTAATTTGAACGCCTAATTTCATACAAAAGCTACAGATTTGGCCAGATTATCATATCTTTCCAAAAAGTAGAGACTTTAAGGATAACAAAAATGATGTTTCGCTTTTTCCTAAGATTTAAACCGAAAAAGCGATCCACTCTCCTACGTTTAATTCTCCAGTGTTGACTGTGCAGCACTGTTTTCATGTATGGTTTTAAAAATTTTCTTCACTTGAAGATAAGTTAGGAAGTGTCGTCTGAAACGAAACAGAAATTGGTTAAATAATAAAGGCAGGTGGATGTGACAAAGGTTGATCGTTTTAACCTTACATTTTCAATATGAACAATAAAAATATAAACAACAAGATTTGACTTATGGATTGTCATCAAAATTGGCTTAGCGATTTTTTTTGGATTATAAAACACACGTTCGTACTGTCTACCTCCTTTCTATAAATTAATTGATGCTATTTGAAGTTTTTCTTTATGTTTATTTCTTTATTTGCTTCTTTGACTTAGCGCATGGTTTCTTGTAGGTGGATGTTATGGAATTGATCGATGCCTTAAAATTAAAGAAAGATTAGAATAACAGCGTGAGTTTTTGTTAAAGCAATATATGCGAAGACAGTAGAGATAAAATAAAGCTTGATATGCTTCATATAATCATGGAATAATTCGAAATAGATTTAGAAATGGTAGCATGAAAAGCGTTTTTATATAACGCGAAATTCAATCTGAAGACTCTGTGGTGAACACATAAGAAAAATAAGAAAAAATTTAAAATGAAGCAGCTCTTTCATTTTATTTTCAGAGTTTAAAGACGATCTAAAAAAAGAATGGCTCCCAATTACCTATGTTTTTCTTGTCTTACAGAGAAATGGTTGAAACTTTGTTTAATAAATAATATTTTCTAAGATGCGAACATTAACATACGTGGTATAACAGAGTATATGTTTGCGTATGACAGTTCTTAGCTGAAATGCTCGCACTTGATTCCACGTTTTTAAATATCTACTCCGAATATTTAAACCAATGATTAAACGTACAGCTCAGTGATTTTGAGCTTCTTGGAATAATGGTACCTGTCAAGGTTATAGAAATGGCGGTGAATAGAGATACTAAAGTTCTAAGTGGTATTAGACAATATTGGTTTCTGAATCAAAAACAATACAATAAACCATTAGATCCTCAATGCACCGTTGTTAGGAAATGTTAGGGCAGCTTTGCAGGATTTTATACATATGCCTAAAATAATTTATCAATAAAAAGGTCAATCTACAAGTAGAATAAGCATCGAAGATCAAGTTGCTAGCGCTTTAATGGATATTTTAACTAAACCAACCATTCACCAGTTCTTAGACAATCATTTACTTTGTATTTCAATTGAAATGGGAGCACCAGAAGATGTTGTTGAAAATTTTTTAGACACTAAAGAAAAAGGCAGACTTAAAATGGAAGCTTTTTAAGATCTGTTACCATTACCTAACAATTTTCTCTATGGTGAGAGTGAGAATGTTATATTTAACGTGGGGAATCAACAAATTGCCGAGACAATAATTCCAGATGGGCCCACGTGGCGTGTCTTGGAGTACTTAGAACGCCTATTTGCGTCTATGAAATTCGTTCAACCAAACAACCCGACCAATTTGAGCTAGCTTTGCATTACGGAATCGTGAGATTGTATTCAATCAAAAAGGTTATCCAGTAAAACAATGGAATAAACTTTAATGTAACGGAATCTGAAAATGGTCGAGTTCCACAATATATAATAGTCGACTCTTCTCCACATGTATCATGCTTACAAGAAAGATTATAAGGATTTGCCACCCATCCTCATGATACTGAAGTGTTTTGTGGTGTTTTCGTCCATTAAACAAATCGATGTAAACGCTTTGTCAAGCAGTTACAAAAGCAGAATACCAGCAAGAATCAAACAAGACATTATTTATCAGACATTATTTATCAGATGAAAACGATTCCAACTAAATTTTTTATACTTACACAGTTTGTGACATTGTTACATTCGCTTTTTGCAGGGCAAGGAGAGATCAAAGAAATGAAACATATGATTACAAACACAAAGTATGTTGATCTATTTTGCAGTTTGGGAAAATATGTTTCCCTTAATCCAGATATCGTTTCCAGCTTAGAAGAGTTTACATTTCACCTGTATGGATCAAAGTCTTTTAACATGAACGAGTTACGTTACAAAGAATTCTTCTCAAAAAGGGAAAAAATGAGCTTTGAATGTGAACGTATACCTCCTTACATAACTAAGTTGTACCAACACAGTCAACATGCTATCTACCAGTGTCTAATTTAGAGATATGCGTTGATTAGTGATCCAATGTTTCCATCACCAAATGGTTAGAGATGGTAGGTTCCAAAAACGGAATTAGTAAAAAATTGACGCACGTAAGGTGATTAAGTTTATTTTTTTTTTTTTTTTTGTATACTTGCCATATGGTAGGAAAAAGCTTTTGACAAGCCAGTTAAACAGTAATTCTGTAAAAAGTTCTTTTAAAAATCTAAATAAAATAATTTATCGTTATTAGGCTTTACAACTACTTTCTTGCGAGTGCAAACGATGTTGTAAGAAAATCATGCGTGCCTGCAGTGACATTGGCTTTCGTTACACTTCCAAAAAGAAAGATTGCAAGGATATGCCTACTCATAAATGAGTCAAATAAGGTAATAAATATTATACAGGTTCGAGTCACTCGGAAGTGAGAGTATCAAAGTTTAGATATTAGCTTTTAGGTTGAAAAATTTACTCTATTCCACCAACCATAATCGGAATCAGCAGGAAAAATTGGTCCATAAAAACCTTACTTCTCTTGGTGCCAAAAAATTCACCCTAAAAGTGACAGTCCCATGGCTTAAGTTGAGAAACTGTCCTGTCGGTGAGGTGAAGGAACCAAGGATAAAGCAGGGATAAAATTTTTCTGTCTCCAGACGCATTTCTATCATTTGGTTTTTCTTGAAAAACCTTCAAATCTACAAAACTTTTGAAAATTTACCGTTGAACAACTTTGAGGTTGAGAGATGAAATTGAAACATGGGCTGACTCATAAAATATTTAAAAAAACTGATTATGTTTTTATCATAGTGATGGTGAGAAACAATAAAATAGTTTGAGTGATTTAAATGGACTTTCCGAGCGAGCGTTTTTGGATTAGCTTAGACAATTTCCAAACACAGAGGGAATTGCATAGTTTGGCTATTTACCAAAAGTCTGCGAAAGAACCGTGAGAATATATCACATATAATTCTACCTTACCACGATGCCCTTTAGGTAATAAAACAATTGATCTAATAATATATTGCATAACAGCAACATTCCTTCAAAAGTGATTAAAATAGTATTTTACCCCAAAGAAATCGGTACCTGTTTCTCGGACTAGATTTTCAAACTTTTGAAGCATGTAACGTTTTTACGAACTATCATCCAAAAATTCAATTTGCACTATTTTGACTATGATACATGTTTTTCTGCGCTTAATCGTACCCACGCCGCGTACTGTTATTTCAAATATTGCGGCAAGGGTAAGCATGGGTAGCATGCACCTGTTATTCTCTATAATAAAGCATAGCTGGTTTGAAATCACGCTTCAAAAAAACAATTATTCAACTTGGTTAATGTACTCTTCATATTTCATCGTTTTATCAGCAATCATACTTTCATCGCGGTGTTATATAATGTTATGTGTATTTACAATGTCAATGGGAAAAATAAAAAAATTTATATTATGAAATTAGTCCTTCTTATTCATCTATGTTTTATTCTTCAGGTATTCCATCTTTCACTTTTAATGAAAATTTGTTCCAGTATTCTTCTTGAGTTTTACTATCAGGTATTCTAAAAGCAAAAACGAAGAAATAATGAGATTTAATTCTCTGAGGCTAAACTATCCCTTTTTAAACAGAGCTTTGGTGAATATTTTAGAAATTATGTAGGTATGTGGTTAGCATCACATACAAATAAGTTTTTGTCAAACTCAATCAAAGTCTCATGGCTTTGCGGTGATATCGGTATTCTCTGTAATGTTGATTTTCGGCCAAATCTTAAAAATTTCTTTAAAGCTAAGTTAATAAGAATATTTTTTAAAAATGACTGAGTATGTAGAACAGAGTTTTTAAGGAAAAAAATCAGGTAAGTAATTGTCAGCTTGCTTCAAAAAAGAAACGTTAACTCCATTAGTACTAATTTTCTTTTTTAATTCTATAAAAAATAAGTTCTAAGTGTCCGAATAAAACTACTTTGAAAATATGACAATCACTATACCGTTGCTTAACGGATTATACTTTGAGTTACCTTGGTAACTTATTGAATTCATTCATTATTAACTGAGGCTTCATCGATTTATTTTAGCATGTGTAAAAATAATAATTTGGACAATATATTTTAAAATTTAAATCTGTGCCAACATCTATGGCGCACTTTATTGCTGCTATACCATCTCAATTCACCATTAAAAACAATGACGATCAACTTAAAACTCTACATTAACATTTGTTTTAAATTAAAAATTTTTCTCACTTGTCACGCTTTATGCTGTTAGCATCATTCCCTTTAGGCCCTGTGGCAGGTGCGTCCTAAAATTAAGACAATACTCATTAAAACCTGGCTAAAATATTTAAAAATCTTGACAGGGATAAATGGCATTGAAATGATGAAAAGGTTAAGAATCTCTTATACTTGCTAGTGAAAGCTTCCAACTGATTAAAATTTATATGATGCGCACATTTCGCAAAAACCTCGAGAAAACTTTTGCAATGGATGTAGATAAATTCATAGTTACAATAGATTTAAGTTAGGACAACAGAAAAATTAAGAAAAAATAAAATATTTATGTATAATCACTCACTTTGACACATCTATAACAAAGGAATTTTGATTTTGCTTCCTTGTTGCCACACATATTTTATCATCTAATTTTTAGAAAATATGTGACAAATTGAATCTAAATACATGGCAAATTGTGCCACTTCGATTTTTTTTAAAAATATTAAGGCACGTTTCTAACCTAGTAATTAATAAGCTTTAACTTGAGTTCTGTATAAGACTATTTAAAAACTTATTAAATGCATATTATTGCTAAACACAGATATTTAAAACAATTCGAGGTTTATTTAAGCAAATCTTTAGTAATTTTTACATATATCTCCATATAAAACAAGGAGAAAATGATATTCTTATTCTAGCACGCCTCATCAAAATACTACCAAACTGCACTTTTACCAAGTTATATTTGATATCAAATAGAATTTTCTTTTGAAACTTTTTTTTTCTTTCTTAAATGGAAAATTCTCTATATATCAAGCTTCTCTATAACAGAATAAAACCTTAAAATTTTTCTTTAGCTTAAGACTTATCATGGTGGTTGGAAATAGCAAAATAATTTATGTATTACCTCAAGTTTTGAAGGCTTCACAGCATTGATTTCTTTTTCTAAATATATATATATATATATATATATATGTTAAATAAATATTACTTCATTAAGCTTTTCAGAAAAATCTTAGTTATGAAATTTCTTGGTTTAAATTTATTTTCCAGAATTTTAAATGGTCATAATCATCAATGTTCCAGATTCAGGCTCAAACTGACCCTACAAAAATTTTTTTTTTTTTTTAATTTTATAAGCATTTCAATTAAGAAAACCAGAATTAGTTTTCATATAAAAATATCGATAAATCTTTGGCGGTGATAGAAGTTAAATTTTCTAATTAAAATCTGGATTAAACTTCATTTTAACGTGTCAAATCATAAACTTTCAAAAAGAAGCTCAATTGCCACACCAAAATACTTAGATGAGTTTTCGTCAAAATTTTGTTACAAAATATTTCATTTTAGGTGCAAATTTAACAATATTTTTGCGGAAAAACATCTAACCCGTGTTACATAAAACATCTTAAGTTTTCTTTTATAATATACCCATTTAAATAGCAATTTGCCAAAAATTCAGTATAACAAATAGCTTACTTGTTCCTGAAACACCACCACCACCGCCTGAACCTCCGCCACCACCATTGACACCACCGCCTCCGCCACCTCCTGAACCACCTGCACTGTTAGCTGGTGGAGATGGAGAAGCGGGCTGGGCTGGTATAGCTGCCGGTACTGCTGGTGCAAGATTCTTTGGGGATACATCTCCTTCTGTAGTTGTAGCACTGTCAGCACCACCACCACCACCTCCACCACCTCCCCCACCACCTGGAGCACCAACTCCTCCTCCGCCCCCAAATCCTGCCCCACCACACAACCCTGTTGGTTCTGCAGCCGGTGGACTGGCAGGCTCAGTGTAAATCTCTGCACCACCATTCATACCGGTACCACCTTCAGTTGCGTATCTTTCAAGAGCTGTTACTCGTGCAACCATTGGCATGATGTTCAGATAATCGCATTCACTGGGTTGACAAACTCCTGGTTCACCCTTTGGGCCCTAAAAATAGCATAGCAAGTATTCGTGTAGAGCCATCTTTCTCTTGATTTAATTATGCACTATGTTTTTTTAATCAAACATTACCTCGAGTTATCGAACACTTCTTGATATGATGATTTTAGCTTTGCTCTTCCTACTTTCATACAACATTAATTATACAATGAACAGTTATAATGTACAATTATACAATGAACAGTTATAATGTACAATTATACAATGAACAGTTAT
>JAUZNK010002024.1:0-11698 GCA_035046665.1 Euphysa ruthae
AGGCCAGTATATTTCTTTGTTGAATAAAGCCTTCTTCAAGAGGTCTACATTCTGAACGTGTTATGTTTCAATCTCTCCCAGTTCATTACAATTTATTCAACAAAGAAATATACTGTCCTTTAATGCCAGTTTTATGGGACATGGTGACTCAAAACCAAAATAACATTCATAAAATGAGATTTTTGCCAAGCATCAACTACTTACTAGACATCAAACTTCTAGTGAATCTCTTGATGACTTTCTCCAAGAATTGCGTAAACTAAGCAAGAATTGTAACTATAAAAATATTTCTGCTGAAATATATCGAGAAAATCAGGGATGCTTTTATTACCGTTATTGCTTCGAATTATATTCGACAACTCCTTCTAGAAAATAGTACTTTCGATTTGCAATCAGCTTTTAATCAAGCTCGTTCCCTTGACATTGCTCAAAAGAATTCTGAAGCGTATATGCCGAAGCCCACAACTGTTCCAAATATTGTTGCGTCTTTAAATGCTCCGGAAGAATCGCCACCTGATTGCGACAAAATCAAGTCGATTCAATAAAGATGATCAGGACTTTATTGACAGTGGAAACAATTGTTGTCTGAATCTATAATTGAGCTATGTATATCAACATGGAGAGCTCAGCTCGCAGTTGTATAGGATCCATTTTTAGTGGTTGATGAATATTCCAGGTATCCATTTGCAATTCCATGTACTGACATCAGTTCATCGACTGTGGTGTAATGTTTAGACCAAATATTTTCACTTTGTAGATTTCCAACTTATATCCATTCGAACAGACGTTCCTCATTCATTTCACAAGAGTTAAAGTTGTATCTTACGCAGAAAGGGATTTCAACGAGCAATTCCACTCCATATCACCCTATTGGCAATGGGCAGGTCGAAAGATATAATGGTTTAATTTGGAAAAACATTCACTTGGGGTTAAAAAGCCATAATATGGATATCAGTAATTGGGAAGTTGCTTTACCGGATGATCTTCATTCTCTCTGTTCGTTACTATCAACTGCAAACAATTGTACACCAGACGAGAGATTATTTAATTTTCCTCGACGGTCATCATGTGGAACTTCGTTACCCTCGTCATTATCTCCTGGTCCAGTTTTTCTACGACGATTTGTACGACCTGACATATGCTAACATACGATATCCAGATGGACGTGATACAACTGTTTCCCTACAAGATTTAGCTCGATATTCTGCTTCTGATCGAGAAGAGTTAGTTTCTAATGGAAATTATACGATACGCAAGCCCGAGGAGGAAATTATTGAAGTTCCAAAAATGAGCTCATATATCCATAGTGAGTTGATATCCACAAGAGATGCAGAAAGAAATGAATCAGTAGATCAGTTATCAGAAGTATTGAGACGTTGTACGCGGGTTCAAAAAATTCCTTAAAAGTATGTTGCTTTTGTAAGGGTGACGTGCTAGTAACCTGTCCCCTAATCCTAACTGGTGGACTTCTCAAAATAGGAGGGAAGAATGTTATGAATTGTTGTGTTATATACATTCTGACTGTGTTTATTTGTGTTATATAGTTATGTTATTTTGTTGATTAGGCCAGTATATTTCTTTGTTGAATAAAGCCTTCTTCAAGAGGTCTGCATTCTGAATGTGTTACGTTTCAATCTCTCTGAGTTCATTACACATACTACGTACCACGTACATACTACGTACCATGTAAGTACTACGTACCATCATTAAACTTTCAATTGCATTCTAAATTTGATCTATTTAAAATCAATTGTGTTTCCTTGATTAAAAACCTAAACTATTGGAGATATAATAAAACTATATGCAATCGTACAATATATGTACTAGAAGCTCAAGTTTTATCATGTCAAGTACCAGCCTTGATATCAGCTATTATGGAATATCTTTTTCCTATCGAAGAATATGGTAAAACCAAACACATTATTAGATATGACGCCTTAAACCAAAATATAAAAGTTTCTTATTCAAGCAACAGAGAAATGACTAAAGAAAAGGCTCCAATCAAATCAATTGCCATGAGTTTTCCATAATTTAAGAGAATCAGATATTTAAGGAACCATATTAGATAGCTCAATCACCAGAGCTTCTGATTCTCAACAGCAAGGCATTGAGTTCAAATTTCGAGTCAACTGACAGCATGAGCACCATTCATTTGACACTCCATACTAAGGATACCACACCTTTCTTTTCTTTCAATTCTCTTTAGGTGAATATTTTACTGGTAGGCCATCTATATACGACAAAACATTAAAAATTCAAGAGCAATACAGGAAAAAAAAAATGATAGACTCTATCGAAATTGAGATTAAGGCTAAGGTTAAGACAATCTCTCGAAACACATACTAATGTAAACACACATAATTCCTGTTATCCATCGCTCCCCACAAGAACCTGGAGACAAAGTCATGACTACGAATGCGTTGTTATTGCCCTCGTTCTCTGTTCAATGGCTTTATATATCCCGATATACCCTAGCCAGACAAGCATCTAAATGAATGTTTGTTTCCATACACGAGGAAGATGCCACGAGAACCTTAAGCTCTTCCACTTTGGGTGTAAAATCACACTAGTCATTGGGAAGCACCACGAGAGCCATAGGTCTTCTCACTTCATATAAAAGCCCTTATTCCCACAACCTGGTTTTATTTCATACTGTGTATGCATTAATAATTAAATCAATGCAACAAATTTCTAAAACAAATTTTCACATAGTAATCAGAACTGTTAGACTATGCAGTAAATATGCAGGTAATTACCTGACCAGCAGAAGCCTTAAAGCCAGGTTTCCTCAGTTGAAGTTCAATCACTCGAGATGGGTGTTTAACAACCTAAAATAATTACTACTGTATTTAATCAGTTTCTCAATACTGAGCCATTTATAAAAATAACTGGGCCATTCATAAAAATTGGTAATGATTTCAGGCTTTCACATCCAAGATGTGTCAACATAACCTGAAACAATTGCATTGTATGACATAAGAACTTAGTGACTTTTTTCATTGTCATATTTCTTTTTACAAAAGCTTCTGACATTAAAGTAAACAAACTATGTTGCTGCTTCTCCTAGCTTACAAGCCACAACCAGTTACGATAAAAAAATAATACATATATTACTGAATAGCTTGAGTTAAAAAGGTTCTTTGCTCACTGAAACTTCAGAATCTGTAAAGGATTTGCCCAGGTTTTTGTATTATCATTCTTAAAGCCATCATTAATTCTTTTATTCTTAAAGCCAAAATTATCAGAAAAAATTTTTTTTCTAGCCTTACACAGAACTTCACCAAAATGAGAAATATAAGCTAAAATAAAATTGTTGACAAAATTTAGATTAAATAACCATAATGGATAAATTTTACCTGTTCAGGGTAAACCCATGAGGAACAATAAATTTTACCTATTCAAGGTCAATCCATGAGGACTGATAAAATATACCAGTTCAGGGTCAAGCCATGGGGACTGATAATTTTTTTCAAAATACATGACAATTTAAATATAATTTGAAAATAAACGTACTGAAAAGAGAATGTTATTTTTTTTAACGTTTGTTGTTTTCAATTATATCTATTAATACTTACAGCATATTAATACTAAAAATTTAGTATTTTACCAGTTTATCAATCAAAATAACAAAAGTAAAGGTTAAAACTTATCTCATAAACACCCTCTCGATTATTAAAGTAAGGTAACAGTAATAAACACCCCTCTCAATTATTCAATTAAGGTAACAGTAATAAATACCCCTCTAAATTATCCTACTAACTGTTTAAATAATCACCTTTTTAACTTCACATGTTTGAAATGAACGATAAAATCTGATCAGTCTCTCCATAAGATATAAAAACATAGGTGCCACAATCCATTTCCACGTCTAAAAATATTACATTGAAATAAATTAAATCAAAACATTTCTAAAGAGATATCTTTAAATATATATTCATTATGTAAACAATAAATAACGACGTTACCTCACTACATAAACTATGAAATAAATAAATACTGATTTATAAAATCAATGATCTTCTTCTGAACTAAAATCAGAGAATTAAATTTATTTATTATACTTTTATTTTATCTAAACACCAATATAACGGTGTTGTTTTATAGATTTTATAAGTTCTTTATTTAAACCCTTAGCACAAGAGATAAGTACCTCAGAAATTATAACTTCAAGTACATATTATAAATCAACTGTTTTGTTGGTGATTGTATCTCAGTGAAAGACAATTGTTTTTACAAACCAAAGGTTGGGGAAAAGGGTGGTACTCAACTCCACACTGAATTCAGAGCCTATTCTTCATACCTCCATCTTACAGCCACAGTCTAAAGATAAAATAAAGGAAGGAAAGGCCTCCCTTTAAAGAATATAAAATTAATTGATACAAAATTTCATTTTTAAGAAATAATTTTGTGATTTTGAAGAAAAGGCTTGATGATTCAATTCAACTTAACGTATAAAAACTATAAAACTAGACAAAGTTACCTTATTAGGTTGAACTAAAAAGATTATTAACTAAAACTTTGTTAAAAGAGCACACCTGTGGTCCTGCGGCTGAAAACTGTGGTGTAATATTACATTTATTGAAATCTTTAGAGCATTTTTCAGGATTATGATCTGAAACGTTGTTCTGTGAACGTAACAGTTCCCTATAAAAAACAATTAGACATTATAAGATCATCTTAAAACTAAACACGTTCTTTAAAGCTCATAAATATGAACAAAAGTTTTATAATTACTTGGTTTACAATTTCACTTTCAGTAATCAATTTAGCAGTATGCTTTCTCAATGGCACTAACATTTAGCTATGAAGATCAGCTAAAAATAATTTTGATTCCCTCTTTGCTAATCGTACAACTGACGAGTCCTAACAAGGAAAAACACATCTTGCACCCTGTTTGGAGATCACATTGCTCAAAATACCTTTTTTAAAAATCTGAACCTCCAAGTTGACTAATTTAAACACTTAATGAACCTTTGACTTATTAAAACACTTAATGAACCAATGACTAATTAAAACACTTAAAGAACCATTCTTTAAAACACTGTGAAGAAAAGTCTCAAATAAAAATCCACATTTTAGCTAAAAAAGAAGACATTTCTACACAAACAAAAATTTAATAAATGAAACAAAATAACAATTTTTATGCATTATTCTCGAAGCTATGTTTTTATTCTCAATATTTAAGATTGTCTCCAATGTTGATTGTTATGATTATAAAGACAAATAACAAATTACATGTATCACCTTTGTTAAACATGCTTTTTTTGTGTGAACATCACATTTCCAAAAATATGGTTTCAAAAGTTTAAATAATAAACATAAATTCTTTGCTTTTTTTGATGCATAAAATAGTTAAAATGCTTTTAATAAGCTAATCGAGCAAATGATATAATAATGGAAATAAAAAAAGAAGCTTACATTGCAATGTAAATGGCTGCGTAGATGGTTTAGAATTATCTAAAAAGCTTATAAATATTAAAACATACCCAAAACCATGGAATAATAAGCCAATGTAGAATACCACAAACAGATGATGAGTAAACCAAAATACTTCAAAATATGAACGCCTATAAAAACACAATTAGTAATTAGTGACGAATGGACTCCGAGAAGCAAATTTAATTTGTTATAAAAAAAGTAAAATATTTCGCTCAAACGAAATGCTCAAAACAACAGAATAACATTTTATCAAAAGTTTAACTGGTATTGGACTTTTAAATCATTTTGACTCATAATAAACAAATAAATAAACAACTAAACAAACACAGAAACAAACATACAAATAAACAAGCAAAAAACAAACAAACCTGAGCAGAACCAAAAGGCAATTTCTTAAGAAGAAAATTTTCAGTTAAAAATATTCAAGGGAAATTTTCAGGGTGGTTTTTATCCAGATATATTGGTTTGGAAGATAAGATGAAAGTCTTCAGCTTGATGAATCTTACAGGATTTAGTGAGAAACACCTAAATTAAAACTAAAGCAACGGAACACAGTTATAAAACAGGCATGTACCAATTGAGTATAAAACATCCTGTATGACTTCATATAAAATTTTAAAAAAATATATATTTCAAGAGAATTTCATAAATAACCTTTTTGATGAAAAATTAAACCACATACGAAACCATGGTTTTCTCCAGCAATTGCAGCCGCAATCACAGAAACCATTATTTTCGTATTCATTAGTGCACTAGTTGTGTTGAGAACAGTTTTCTTACCCTAACTAGTAAAAAAGATCAATTGAGGAGGCTAAACGCTCTTACCAAAACCAGGTTTATGAACGTTTGGTCACCACTCTATAAGAGTTTTTTCAAATAAGGGTAAGTCTTTGATTTTGCAACTCTTCCATTACCTGAGGTAATTACCACTGCTAGAAATAAGGCAAAAATTTTTGCTGAGCTGTTCAGCAGTAGCTCCACTATAATTCACATAATTCAAGACATATTTCCTGACTTTCCACCTTGACATCAAAAAGGCTGAAAATATTAACGATCCTATACTATTGATCCTTCAAAAGCTACTGGTCCTGATGAAATTCCTGTAGTTTTACTACAAAAATTCTCTTCAGAATTCTCTCCGATTCCCTACAGGTTGTTTAAGAAGTGTATCGCTGAACTTTGTTTTCCTTATTGCTGGAAGACAGCTACCTGTTGTCACCGTGTTCAAAAATTCTGGATATCGATTCGATCCACGTAATTAAAGTCCTACCAGCCTTCTTTCAGTCATAACTTATTCTGGTAGGTCCAATCCTGATGCTCTGACTATCACCTGTGTCTGTCAATCTCTTGATTCTTGTGGTGAGTCCATAGCAATTGCAATCAGCATTTCTAAGGCATTTGACAAGGTGTGGCATGCTGGACTTCTCCATAAGATGAAGTCATTTGGTATCTCTGGTATGGTTTTGAATATCATTGAGTCTCTTTTGTCAAGCAGAGAAATCAAAGCCACTATTTGAACCATTACTCTGTAAATCCTGGTGTCCACCAAAGTTCGGTTCTGGGACCTACTCTTTTTCTAAATTTTATTAATCATTTGTCATTGCAAGCCTGCTATAAATTTGGATGATACTAATTTGTACACATCATTAAGGAAGTTAAACAATGCTTTTGATAAGGTTGAAACAGAAGCTGATTAGGTGAATAATCTTAGCACTGTTGTTGAATGGGGTGATAAATGGTTGGCGTCATTGAATATTTCACAAATGTAGCTTTTTACAATAAAATTGCTTTAGCATACCTTTTCTTTCATCTGTGCTGATGAATGGAAGTGAACTCACAGAATCCACGCGGATTCGATTGTTAGGCCTAACTTTCTCAAGGAACTTCTTGGAGTTCTTTTTCTGAATCCTTTGCAAAACCTGCTGTCATGAAGGTTGGGTCTCTATTCCGGGTGCGCGGCACTTTATAAAGCTATCATTCGACCAGGTATTGAATATTGATGTTATCTTTGAGTCGAAACTTTTTCTGTGATAAGAAACATTGAACTTTTTTTTTATAATGAAGAGGATAAAACCTGTTGTAAAGTAAATAGTATTAAAAATTGAAAATGAATTAAATGAACAACACAAAAGAGTTGCACAAGATTTTTATGAAGAAATAACTTACATATAGCTTTGGAATCTACCCAACCAAATGCCTGGTATTGCCAACTTTTATCCATAAGGTTAAAAAAATCTCTTATCTGAGACCATCTTTACAGAATAAATGAACTAATTATTATAAAGTTACGTGTTGTTCTTCACATATACAATTAAATGAAACAAACCCTCTAACCAGTGTTTAAATTAATTACCAGTTGTATAGAGCTATCATTTTAAGTTATTGAAGCAACATGTTTGATGAATATTACTATTCTGACTTGAATAGAGTATACCATAACCCCGAAGAACCAGTAAAAAATGCTTGAGTTGGATTGTAACCCAAATTCAAAAGAATTACTCTATAAAAACTACCATTAAACTACCAATTAGAGAAAAAAAAGACAGATTAATTTCTATATGGTCTCATGAAAAACAAAAAAAATTTCAAATTACATTTAGTAATAACAGTTTCCAAGTTACAATTTTCTAAAAATAATTCTTAAAAAATTGTTTGGTTTGCAAAAAGTTTTGCTAAAACCAAACAAATTCACACATTCAAAACTTTAAGAGTCTTTATTATATACAGTAGATCCAAAAATAGAAAAAAAAAAATATTTAGAAAATGATATACTGTTGACACGATCTGTTGAAATGTAATGATTAATATTTCATTTGACATCGTATCTTCAACCAATACAATTAATAGATATGAAATTAAAAGTAGATAATAAACAAGATGCAACAAGAGTGTTGAATAAAGTTGAAGGAAACAAAGTTCACCTGATTAATTCAGTAGAAGATGAGACCTAAATAAAAATTTTTCATTCAAAAATTCAAAATTAAAAAGAGTGTTAGCAATGCATCCTAATTGATAAAATGGTTTCTTCTACGCTCATTTGAATAGAAAATGTTCAAAATCAATTAACAAAAATTATTAAAAAACTGATAAAATCATGACTATACATCTCACCTATGCAACTAAATTAGCATCTCAGGTAAATGACCACCTTGATGATGTTTTGATGACACTAACCTTTTAACGTCTTATATTTATGTTTAATTCAAATGGCAACATAACAAAATCTTTGCGTTTTAGTTTTTCTATCAGTTTTTTCAATATTAAAATAATTCCTGAGAAAATATTGGAACTGAACAATAAAAATATATTTTAAAAAGTCTATATACTTTTTAACTAAACTGTTGCAAATATTTGTTCCATTTCAGACGAGATTGCAACAAAACGGTAATAATATTATTGGATAATACCAGTGTTGAGTTTTGTTCGCAAGAAGCAAAGTTTCATTGAAATTTTATTTAAAAAATTCCTATTTTCAGCTGATAATATTGATTGCTTTATTATTCATAAATACTGTCATTTGAACACGAAACGAAGCCAATTGATTTGTGGCCAACTAATTAACTGATCTATTAGATTATTTTTTAGCATAACTTTTCCAACTAAAAAAACAAATAAGATACATCTATTTATTTCAATCTAATAAGGTTAACTCATACAATTGAAAAAAAACTATGCAATAAAAAAACAACTAAAGGTAAGCTTTGGAAGAAAAAGTATTACAGAGACAGAGGAACATAGGTTAGCTGTTATTAGATTGTCATCATATAAAATATTTAAATGGAATCATACTTACCATCACTATAAGTGCTGATGTAATAATGACACCAGTAATGCCAGCAACTAAATAAATGAAAAAATAAATAAATAAACAAATAAACCAACAAGCAAACAAACAAATAAATAAATAATTAATTCACTATATAAATAAATTAATTGATTAAATAAATAAATTAATAAATAAAGATTTAAATAAGTTGTTCGACTCCTATGCGACCTTATTTCTGACTCCTAGGAGACATTTGACTCCTATGGGATGCGATTTGACACCTATGGGACTTCTACTGACTCCCATGGGACCTTGCTCTGACTTCATTTTACTACTACCAGAGGCTTTTGACTCAAGTTTAATAAATTCTCGGATTTCGTAATTAAATAATAAATAAATATCAAAAGCCGCCATTAAATTATCACCGTGTAAATAATATATTGCAGGTGGTCTTGTTTTTATTAAACTAATAATTTGAGCTTGAATTATAGCACGCTATTTTTAAAACTTTATGCTTCCTGATAATTATATATATATATATATATTATTTATTTATGTAAATCTCGTTGTTATCATTGATTTAGAACTGAGTTTAATAAAATATTAAAGTATAGTTTACAATCCAAAATAAAGCTCCATTCTGCAAGCAATAAAATTTTTGAAAGACAATAAGAACCTCAGTTTTTAGTTAAACAGAAGATCATTAGTGAAGTTGGTAAGTGTGATTATGTGTTTAAAAGAAATTAAGTATATATTATTACAGATTATTGTACAAATTGTTATTTTTTAGCTAATTTATTTATGTTAAATGATGATGTCTGTGATGTGCATGTAAAACTTGATATTTTGTTTGCTTTTATTTTTTAAACAAATAAAAATGAAGTTTTTTGTCATCATAATACACATAATCATAAAAATATGCTTTGGTCAACTACCACTGACTGATGGCTCTTTCATCCAAGCCTTTCCAGGAATAAATCACCAGGACTGGAATTTGCCAACGTAAAATAATCTAGAAGGCTATCAGACTTAATCTTCAAATATAATTTGGCTAAATTTAGGATATTATAGGAGGGCCATACAGGCTGTGTAAGACACGGTGCATGATCACTCTCATGCACCTAAACACCATAATTAATAAATTACACACCACAATGCAAAGAAACATTGAATTATTATATATTTGTTTAATTTAATTTTTAGTACTCAACAGTCACAACAATGATGGTACGATAACCACGCGTCATTTTCGTCTTGTCCAAGCCTGGCTATAAAAGGCTATAATTTTTATAACCCACCTAGATTAATTTAGACAAGTGTGGAAACGGGTTATATATCTTGCTTGTGTCTCCTGGAAATGCCTGTTATCATAATAGTTTCCATTTCTTTAAAAATAACAGATCTTCTCACTTTTCACCAACTCTAAAATTTTTTTCTTCATTAATTCTTACAATAAAAATCTACACTGCAACAAATACACAAAAGTAAAAGAAAAAGTAAAATAAGAAACTGCAAATCATGGACAATCATCATCCTGATACCAGAGCTGGACGACATTACCATACTCAATCTTAAACTTATTTTTGTGGTAATTAAATATTCTACGTAATAAACATTCTACTTTTGCTATAGTTTAAAATTTTAGGATGACACTGTGTGTGCTTGATTTGTTTTGATATCATGTTTCATCATTCACATTTTATCAATACACATCTAAGATAGAAGTCGGTGATCTATTGCAACCTTTATAAATGTATTTAAATATTGGTGGGTGAACTTATTTGAGTAATTACATGAGTAATTAGAACTTTAAAACCAACCTCTTATTTTATCTATAGTTTTTATTTCTTTTGTGACTATAAAAAGTTACATGGCATTGAGATTATTTAGTACTAACAGTTCTATCTCGTATATATTATTCACTTGTGGCCAGAAATCCTTTTTTTTTCTATTTTTTTATTTTTTTTTTGTTTCACATTAATTATTTATTGCTTTTGTTTTTATATGGAATTTTTACAAATAAAGCTTTTGATGATAGGGATTTTCTTTATGAGTATGATGGTAAAATTAGAGTAGACTAAGAAAGGTTGGATGACAACAATTTTTGTTCTATTTGACCCATGAAAAGCAATTTTATTGGTAAGTTGCAATAAGACCAATTACCCTAAATATTTTTACTGGTATATTTGAAATTATAAAAATCCAGGAGTATGATCACTCAATGATGACTTATGATGACTCAATCTTAGAAATAGACTATAGCTTATCAATTATAGACAGATGGCTTGTTAAACCTTCTATCATTTAGGCATGTTTGCGGATGTGTATATGAGAGAAAAGGTTCAACATCAGGCTTCTCATTCATATTTATCCATTATTAACACACAGTTGATATTTCTTTTCTTCTGAAAACTATTCAGTTATCATGGCATTAAAATTAAGCAACATACCAAGGTTAAATATCTTGGATGTATTTTTGATGAAACGCTAAGT
>JAUZNK010002025.1:0-11697 GCA_035046665.1 Euphysa ruthae
TTGTATATTTAAATTAAAAAAAAATATTCAATAGAAAAATAATAGTCAATAAAAATATAATAAGTTGAATATTCATTGTGAAGTTTTTAGAGAAAACCTACTCGTGACTTTAGGAAAAGTAAATGTAAAATTCTGCAGTGTTTAAAGACTTTAGTCGGGCCAAAAATATTCCTGTGTAAACCAGCCGTAAATATTTATGGCAGAATATATCAGACAACGATTATACTGCAAATTAATGGGTGGCCAAAAAAATTTTTAAATAAATATCTACCCAATCTCACTGAAGTATTTTCGATTTGACTAAAATCAATACATTATAATAAATCCATGTTTGACTAAAAATGTATTTCATTACCAGATTCCTTAAAAGAGAGTATGCAACCTACTGCAGATATGTCGTTGTTAGAAGAGAAGATACAGCACTATATGGAAAACTTTAGTCTTCATGGAATCTCACGTATTTTTACAGGACACATTATTGAGTCCATCGGCTGGATGTTTGTCGTCTTAACAAGTGCAGCAGTCATAACAACGTTTGTGTATGGCTCTGTACAACGGTATCACCAAAAAAACACGTATATGGACTACAAAACAGTACCAAATAATAATGATGGTAAATTTCCATTGATTTCATTTTGCTTGAAAGAAAACAATAAAAGATACACTTATTGTGATATTCCAGTAGAGCCAGTAGCTGAACTTATACAGCCTTGTTATAAAAATGTTTCGAATGTGATTAAAATGACATCACAGTATTGCAGTGGATATCAATGTGTTTCAACATTTGGAAATACTAAAATAAAATCATTTGTTCGATATCGAGCACCAGATATTAAATCTACGTCTGAGAAATGTTTTCTTTTAATCTGGCCGGATGAAGACAAAGAAAATCCAGTAAAGCTGCACATTGAGATTACCAACCCTGTAATCATAGGAGTCAGTTTTTACATACATGAGCAAGCTTTATTTCCAAATATAGAACGCTCGTACTTAGAACTCGATTTTCAAACGAAAACTGTTTTTGAAATAGAAAAATCGTTGCACAAACGTCTCCCATACCCATTTCCTACTAACTGCAGTGTAAAATCGACGAATAACATATTTCCCGGACGGTACACTATAACATCATGTATGGAATCTATTCGATGCCTTGAATCATACAAAGGGTGTGGTAACACTTTTGACTTCTGTCGTCCGTATATACCAGAAAACATTCGATTTCAATACGGAAGGAAGACAACCAACACGTACATCCGTTGTCTCTTAAAGTACCGTAACCATGATTATCATGAGTATTGCAAACCTCCTTGTATAGAAGAAGTTTACCGAGCATATACCACAAGTTTTTTTGATCCAAAGCTAGGTGAAAAAGAACTCACAGTTACCTTTAGATATCCGATTAAAAATTTTCATGAAATTTACGAAGAAAAAGAATTATACGGGCTCAATCAGCTGCTCGGAGAATCAGGAGGTTTGATTGGTTTGTTTCTTGGAGGCTCTATTGTATCTTTTATAGAGTTTTTTATATTTTTTATCCTTTTAATTGTTAAAAAATGTTTGCATGGATGTAATAAAAGCGAAAAATAATTTTCTAGCTTTTTGTTAACAATATCTTTTTAAGTTGTAGATAGGTTTTGACATCGCATCAAAAGCTTCAGATGTCATTAATATAAACTGTTATTTCCTTTAAAAATAAAAAAATTAAGTTTATTTGGTCAAAACAACATTTTATTAAAAACGAAAAAACTTTGCTTATAAAGATTTCGATAAACAAATCGTTTTTTTGGATATGATGTTACCTTTTTTTCAATTGTTAACAATTTTGAAAGACATCTTGAAAATGGCACATTTAATTACATTTTAGCTTCCTATAAATTAAGGCTAGCATGTTCAACATAGATTAAAGCAATTCACAAAAAATTACAGGGCATAAACCAGTGAAGTGTTAGTGATTATAGTTGACTTTTTTGACATTTAAATCTCCTTGAAAAAAGGTTTGTTTAAAGTTTTTTGGAACAAGTTTCAATATGGTATAAAGCAGTATGAATCGTTTTCCTGTTTTTAAGTCATATTCTATTTTGGAATGTTCAGTATGTTCCCGCTGAATTTGTCGTTAATTTATAGACGGGTTTATACGATTTTAATTTATTTTTAGAAAAACCAAAAATGGCAAAAATATATGTGTTTATGGATTACATTTATTCATTTACGACTATGTATAACACCAACTTAAAACAAATAAATGAATGAATGAATGGTTTGATAAAGCAAACTTCTTTTTCATACTTTGTATGTAAGTAAAAAAAAGTTAAATACAGTATAATTTGTCAGATATAAAAAAGAATATACAGCAGCGTATATTAAAAATGACACATCTCTTTGTGACCCAGAGGTGTTTATAATAGCTTAACTATGTTTTCGTGATTTTCGCTAAATTTTTGTATATTATATTTTAAACGTTAGATAGCCTTAATAAATAATTGTTACGAAGAGGACTTGTTAATCATGAAATTTTTTTTGAAATTTCGTAAGGCCTCCCCCTCTTATTAAACATATGTATCTTATTAAACAAGTATTGGATGCTACAAAGATAATGAGGAAATTTTTCCCTATCTATGTAAAGCTCTATAGAATTCATTAACAGTATTAACAGTAATTACAGTAATAATGGTATGATTCTTTGCTGTGACCAAATTTAAATTAATTTAAAAAACTGCCGAGTTTGTAGTAGTTGAAATATCACGATAAAAAAAAAAAAAAAAAAAAATTCAATGAGACACACAGTTTATGCAAAAAAATTGTGTGTTATCTACAGAACACATCATACATTCTTCTACCCTTGATGCTTATATAAGATCAATCACTGAGAGAAGACAATAAAATTTTTTACATAACATTTTACGTCTTATCTTATCTATTGAAATGAATGGGATTAAAAATACAAATATTTTTATCAAAATTTGTCTGATATTATTATAAAAGTTGGTTATTCCAGACAACATCGTGTCTTAAAAGACAATGAAACAAAAATACGACTAGATTAAAAAAATTTGACTAAAAAAATAAAAGCGATCACTAAAAAATTCTATAAAATCATTGATGACAAAAATTAATAATGTTTACAATTTTTCTCATCGCTACGCACAGAGCTTAAAATTTAAAATCGTTTATTTCAGGTCTCTACATAAAAGAATGGAGTTGGCAGTGTTTAAATGACAATTATCAAATATTTAAAAGTTGTAATGCAGAACTGTTTGTTGTAAAAATCATCATTGTAATTTAATGAAAAAACAAAATACAAGCTATTGAAAGTTCTAGAAACCTTTTCATAAAAAGAAGAAAGATGCAAATAAATAAATAGACTGTAGAAAACAATACGTATTAAAGAGGGTTAATTATAATGATAATAACAATTTAATGTTTTATACGTCTTACGATAGCTAAACTTGTCTAAAATTTGCTGACTATGTAGTTTTTGTAAAACCTAATTTTTGTACATGCACATTTAGTTGGTGCTGAATTAATTAGAGTTTCGCTTGTGTAATTAATTTCTCGTCTTCTACCGTCTGCTACTATTGAACCTTTGTTGCTGTATTATACTAGTGTCATGACTTCTTATAGATATGCTAAAAAAAGCCGTCCCTGTGAGGAATGTAGTATGTAAGTATGTAAATGCATATATAAGTGTATAAGTTAAGTGTGCCTAATAGCTATTACCTATTGTTATATCATATACTAACTGAAATGTCTAAATATTAGCTTTAATATACCCTAAGTACTAACTTCTCGTTGACAATCACTTCATGGCAATTGTTGCAAAATGTTTATAGGGAAATCCGTTCTTTAACTTTTCTCATAAGAATTATACACGGATAGCTCATTTGGTAAGACACCTGACTCCCAATCTTAAGGTTCTTAGTTCAAATCCGGGTATCGACCAATCTGGATATAAGTATCGTTCGACTCGATTCGATTGTCCGGCTGAGCGGTTATTTACCGTAAGCTCAAATGTGAGTCTTAAGTGCGTCAGAACCTAAGGTTTTAACTACTTGAAACATTTTCAGTAACACATTATAAATAGATAATTAAATTTCTAGCTTCCTAAAAAGCAAAGTTGTAACAAGTCTAGCGAGATAAAAGTTTAAAGCTAGTAAAATTACAGAAAAAACTTGAGGAAGTGTTGCGATTATAGTTGATGGTTCCAGAAAGAATCTTAAATTATTTTCAAAATCATGGGAAATTTTTTTTACTACAAATTAAAGCTTTATTTCTTGAAACCTCAACAACTATTCAATTCTGAGGACGATTGTAAAAAAAGTGAAATACAGCATGAGCCACAAAATATATATAAAAAAAACCTGCGTATGTTATAAATGGGATATATCTTTGTGATTAGCTAGATGTTTATAATAGCTAAATTGCATGACTGTATATTTTTTATATTGACTTGCAATTTGTTTAAAAGGTAATTTAACCGACATTTATTAGTGCGTTCAAAAAATAATGAGATTATTTGGATTGGATTAAATGAATTTTTTAAACTATATTTGCGTTGATATTATTGTTGTTTTCATACAATATTAGAGAATTTACATCAGTTATTTCTTAAATCATGGAAAATCAAGTACTTATTTTAAAATTTTTATTCATAGTTTGTTATAAAATACAAGTTTATTTCAAAATGTGTCATTTAATTTCATTGTTGTGAAACGTGAATCCTTATCATTCGGATTAAAAATTTTAATATAGAGTTATTGGATTGGAAAGTGAATTTGATGAAAAAGAAGAAAATTTTTGAGATATTATGCACATCATAATTAATGAAGTTGTTGAAAAACACATTTTTGGAATTGTAAAAAAATGTTATTTTTGTTTTTAAGAAGTTAAACCGTTAATACGAGTGCATGAAGAAAAAATATAAACATTTCAAAAACTTTTGATCATGCTGCAGATAAAGTAAAATTTTTATATTGAAGTCTTTGGAAAATATCATTGTAAAATATATTAAAATAAAAAACGCAATTGTATTAAAACTTTTGTTTTGTCATATATAAAGTCATGGCAGATTTTTGATTGATTTAAAAGTAATTAGAGCAAAAGTTTTGATATTTCATTGTTTTATTCGTGACAGAATCTCTAATGATTTAAGGTACCATAATTCTTCATTGTGTTTTCCCTAAATCCCTTATTTATCAGAGTTTTTCACAAATAATTACTGTTGACGGGAAAGCATTCTGTCCATTTAGTCCATTCAATACTGCCTTATTTTGATATATCACATTTAATCTAATTCTTAATGTCATGAAAGAATCTTAATTGATTTAAGGAAGTTATAGCAATAATCTTGTTTTATTATAAACAAAGGCATCAGAACACAAATCCTATTTGTGAGAAAAGCCGTTTTATTAAATTTTTCGGCCTAACTTTTTACATCATTTCAGTATTTTCCCTGTTTGTTATAATTATACCTAATCATCATACTCGTTGCTTTCTACAGTTTAAATTTAATGAATTTTTTAGCTTTATGAATGTGTATTTCAAGTCGCGTATTAATTGCATCTTGCGTTAGGTTATTAAGATATTTAATTTAATTTAGTACGAACAAATTTCCCACATCACAAATTTTCAATGTTGGATTGGTGTCACTTATACAAGCAATCTTTTTCTATTTTGAAGAAACTTAAAATGAAATAGGTATTTTAACATATTTTTGTTTTGAATTCTATCAGTAGCGTGATTACATATATTATATATATTATTTTAGTGATTGTGAATATGATAAAAATTTCTTTATTCACAAATATCTGTTTTTAGAGTCGTTTAATCTAATCATATTTTATTTGTATTTTTCTTTCAGGGTACGATGTCGTTTGCAACCAACAAATTTTCTCAATTCAAAAAAATCTGCCAGTTTTTAATCATAATTTGTTACATAATCAATCTTATCCTTTTAAGGAGATACTTAAAATTTCTATTGTTTCTTCCCAATAGGTAACGTCACAAGGTGTGAAAGGACCTTTTTCGTTCTAAGTATGGACTAGTTGAAACAGTCAACAGCTTAAGGCATTTTTCAAGCACTGTTTACTTTATGAAATATAAAAGCCCTTTTTCGAATGTTTTGCTAAAAGCTGATAGTGAGCTGCGTGATGCTGACATAATATATTTTAAAATTTTTTAATTTTTTGAATCCCTATGTTTCGACTAGTTTTGTAGAAAATTCAGCTGTAGAAAATAACTTTAGACTGTTGGCCATGCTGATTGACCTGAACATGAAGTAGATATGGCGGTTAGTATCTTTTGTTAAATAATATTGTGGGAGCAACACTTTCGAAATAAATTTTGCACTAAAGGTGGATACTTTAAATTTTTTTACATAGTTATTTTAATCACTTTATTCTTGTATGATTGTAGCTCATCGGTAGAGCATAGGTTTTAAGGATTGCCAGAGGCGGATCTAGGATATTTTTCAAGTAGGTTGAAATAATTATTATTACCCAAGTACACCCTGCCCTCACCCCATCCTAAGCCCAACCATTGTTGGGCGTGCCGGAAATTATTTTATTTTTTGTTTTATGAATGTGTCTAGATTTGCTATGGTTGGTAAATTGACAAATAATTATCAATTTAATATAACGGAACAGACGAGATATATATACCATTTTATATCCCCCAAAAAATTTGAATTTATTTGCAATTTTTTTACTTCAGATCTCATTTATCGAGATAATATATCAGTCATTATAGGTTTATTGATTTTACTGCAAAACAGTTGCATTATTATCATTTTTTCTGAAACAAAGTATCCATTCTAGTTAGACGGAGGTTACTGCTACGACGAACGTGGTTTCTTAAATGAACTATTTTTATAACTATTTTATCGTTTTCTAGTGTTATGAGCAGTTATTTATATCAACAAAAAGCTTTTATATTCTTTAGATAATTAATCAGATTTCATTTCTAACTAAGGAATTAAAAAGTCAAGCTGTCAAAAGCTGTTGTTCTAAGAACAATATGGTGCGTTATCTAAGAGGTCTAAGAGGTAAATTGTTGGTAAATATTAGCTATCATGTAATAGGCCGAAAAGAATAACATGAAGAATGATAAAAATATACTTGAGGAGTTAATTTCCAGTCATACAAAATATGAAGCAAAAGAAAATGATAATAAAAATCCCTTATCTTGCAAATGCAGCATGAAGTTTCTCCCTGGCCACTCTTAACTTTCATCTGCGGCATGAAATTATAATGTCGATGCTTTCAATCAACAAAAGTTTTTCTAAAAAATTTTCGTGAGTAAGATTGAAAATATTTTAGTTGAAGAATTCATAGTGAGTTTGATAAAAGTCTGATAGAAATTTAATTTAGAAAATTATGCATACATTATTCTTTCAACGACTTTTTTTCGTTCATTCAAGGTATTATTCCGATGAGCAGTGTTAAGTTCAGTGCAAATATAAGACACCTTTTTTTTTTCTACGACACGGATTTCTTTGCAACTAGTACTGGGATACCTTAAAAGTTATAAAAATTTGAATACTGAGAACCTGTATTTCTAGAAACTTCTTAAACTGTAAGTTTTTGAAAAACAAAAAGCAAAGAGCACAGGTAAGAGTTGGGCAGCTGTTCACATGTCTTTGAGTACACAAATTATAACTGTTATGTAAACTCACTCATTTGGCTCTTAAAAGGCCTCTTTAAAGTCTGGGTTACCTCAGTTCAAAATTTCTCCTTGACTGAGAAACTGGGTAACAGGAGGATACTCTACCAGATTTTTCGCTGTCGTAGGTTACTGAAAATATTTAAAATGTTATGTTTGCAGATGATACAAATCTTTTTGTCTTTAATAACAATATTTTAAACTCTTTTATCATATATGAATAATGAATTTAAAAAAATGACGAAATGGTTTAAAGCAAATAAATTATCCTTAAATATTGGTAAAACTAAATGGTCGCGATTTCACTGTCCTTCCAAAAAAACGCTTTATTCCAAAAAAAATTACAAACTCTGATATGGGCAATATTTAAATTTATAAAGAGTCTGCAATAAAATTTCTTGATGTTTTAATGAATGAGAATCTTAGTTGGAAAATTCAAACAGATTTTGTCAAAAAAAAAGTGTCTCTTACCCGATATAAATTATTATATCAAGTAAGAGATATTCTTAACGAAAAAGATTTCATCTCATTGTCTTTTATTTTCGTACATATCTACATAAATTATGCCTGTATTGCGTGAGCAAGCACCAATAATAAGAAAATGGAGCCTAACCTGCAGAAACATGCAGAACGCGTTATAAACTTTAAAGATAACTACAATTATGCATTTCCACTTTTTCTTAATTACTTGGCATCAATGCATCCGATAGTTATAAACTTAATGTCTATAATATTTTGTTTAGTATGTATGTGTAAAAGTAAAATATGCCATCATATTTTTCATAATATAATTAGCTTAAAATCTCCTAATAAGTATTGTTTTAGAAATAACGGTATTCTTCAATAACCACTTTGTAAAACAAAATTTGTTCAGTTTGGAGATCATTACCGTGCCACTCATTAATGGAAAAAACTTATGCTAGAAAAAAAAAGGTATTGTAAACTAATAAATATTTCCCGCTTATTCCACTAAAATTAAAAATTATGTGCTTTTGATCAATAACATTGAACAGCTCTTTTATTATTTCTCTTTTTGCTGTTGTTTCTTTAAAAAAAAAATAAAAAAAGAAATGTAACCGAAATAATATGCAGCGTTCTAGTAATGAGGTAATAAAGCTGTAAAGTTGATAGGCTTCGGCAAAAAGATCTTTCAGATCTTCTTCCAACAACAAAGTTCACTTAAGAACTTTATATGTACGAAATTTTAAATACAAATACACAATTTATATTACTATTATTCTTTTGGTATCTTTCTTTTGAATGTTTCGAAAATTTAACAGTCGAATCTTGTACTTCTGCTAACTATGCTGAACTGCAACATATATCATTTCATACCACATATATTATTTGCGTTTCATATCACATATATTTTTTGCGTTTCAAATCGGTTTTTTTGTCGTTTCGCACTACCCTGATTATTAAGAAATTGCTGTGGAACTTTGACTACTGAAATTATCAATGTCAAAAAAAAGAGTTTAATCAGTAATTTAAATAAGTCACCTTTATTTAACCTTGGGTAAAAAAACATTTAGCTGGAGTAGTTTTATATTATAAAATTCAATCACACAAATTCAATCCAATAATATAAATATAAAAATAAAGTAAATGTTAAAACGCAGGATTATGAACTCAATTTACATTTACAGTAAATTTTATCCATTGTTTTGATATTTATTTTGAAAATAATAAGAGACGAGACTTTTTTATATAACTAGGAATATTACTCCAAGCCATAGCCCTTTTGAACTGTGGGGAGTTTATCCCAATGGCGTATTTTGCTGCATGTAGTAACAGAGGTTTACTTTTCCGTAAATCGTGTGGAGTATATTTATTTGCAGACATATCCTACATGAGTTCCAGATTTAGACAATATATTGGTTTGTATAATTCTGTAAGCAGAGTCCAGACGTTCCTTTGATGGTTGGAATCACTAATAATATTTTAAAGCAAAGTTTCAAAAATTCTACTGCATTTGTTCACTACTGCATATAATTCTCGTTTCTGAGTAATATTTATAATGCTGTTACTTCTCTTTCCACAAATTGCCCAAATCAGGGGACAATAATTTAAAATTTCAAAATAGAAGAAACACACTGTGATGATGTTTTCATCCGCAAAGTTACAGATGCAGTACATCTGGATTAGAAAAAACAGATCATTGAACAAGGTGTTAGATAATAAGGGTACAAGAATGGACACTTATGGGGCTTCGAGAAAAATTGCCAACCATTCGCTAAGAAATGAAATAATTCCAAAATTACATATATACTGGACCATACCGGAAGTTAGGAAAAAATTCATTGGTGTTAATTGTGGAGTATTTGACTTTCTACTAAAGTTGTTATATTTTGCTCAAAAACTTACCGACTAACTAATAAAACTAATTGTCGGTAAAAAATTTACCGACAATTAATGGTTTCCATGCGTTCCTTACATTATTTTTAACGCTTATTTTTCAATTTATAAACAACAACATAAATTTACACCTATATTTTGAAATTGCACATATATAAAGATATAATTTATAGCTGAAAACTTCATAGCATAATTAGTTCTAACTTTTAAGATTTAAATTACTTTCTTTTATGTCAATTTCATCAATAAATAAAGGTGGAAGTTTTAAGATTAAATTTTGCTGTTCCCATCGGCACGATTGTATATCTTGCCTCCAACGAAGAAAACCTAATGGACACTGGTCATCGAGGTAATCGATCCATGGTGGACGCTTAAACCCTATGCGGTTTTACACATATTGTCAGAACCTAGGCAACCTGCCGTCTACTATTATGCTTTCTTGAACCACGGGTTCACAATACCTCAACTGCAACCTGTGGCTTACCATACTTGACATACAGCGTCTGGAATGTCCATGGCATCATTAAACCTATCTCAGTCTGGAGAGTAATCAGTCCGACCGCAGTCCTGACGTCGACTGTCTGGAAAGTCAAATGTGACATAAAACTGATCCCAGTACGGAGAATCATCAGACCGATTGCAGTTTTGATAGCCATCATCTGGAAAGTCCATGGTGTCATCAAACTGATCTACGCGCTGGTGTTGATAATTACACAATGGGCATGGGATCCGAATGTTCCACATTTTGTGGCCTTGACTGTCATCAAGCTGGTCGCTGCTTAATTATTTCCATAAAATTTCGCCTAGCCTTGGTGCAAGAGTGGTTTGCCGCACGCTACACACGTTTTTGTCTGCAGCGACGACCATGACCATTACGTGATTGAAAGTGAGTTTGTTTTCGGCTCTTGTAAGTTAAAGATGTCATTTTTTGTGTCTTCGATTACATAGGACTTCAATCTTGCATTGACTGAGGGTCGCTTTGAGAGCCAGATTGGACAATACAACCCTGGATGTCAGCTGGAGGTACGACCCATTAATCTTACCCATCAATCTTATGCGTGGGACTGCCGTGTAGACATCATTGGAGAGCCAAAAGCAAAGGCTATAGTCTAAAACCATTATCCGGCTCAGAGGCCCAATTTTCTTTTCTTGAGCCTTATGCACTCTCCCCAACATGCTTACTTCTATTCGAGTCGTAGCGCTAACTTGACTATCTGTAGAGGCACTTGGACAACCGTTCCTTATTATGACGTAAGTTTCTTACGTATTCAAGTTATGCCTACAGATTGACACTGCTTTCTGTAATAGTAAACGATAGTGTCGCGGATTTTCGCATAGAGTTGAGAGTGATTGGATTGATGATGCCAAATTAGGCTAGTCTAGGCATTCTCACCTAGGACGTTCACCAACTAGAGCGAAATGTCATCCGATGTAGTGCTTTGCACGGTTTTTTGGTATACCGAAACTAGGAACATTTCGCAGAAGGCTGCCAGCTGGATTTAAACGGAATTACACCAAATCAAACTCTTGACAGCGAGTAGCGACGAGGTTGAATGATTGGGACAGATGGTGTTGGCGGCAATAACTGATCATGATTCGCCACACACATCGCAGAGACATCGATAAACGGTGATGAACTGACGTATATGTATAAATACATATGTATGTATGTATGTATGTATGTAT
>JAUZNK010002026.1:0-11694 GCA_035046665.1 Euphysa ruthae
AGACGCAAATGGGCGTTCTAAGTACTCCAAGACCCGCCACGTGGGCCCATCTAGAAATATTGTCTCGGCAATTTGTTTTGTTCCCCACGTTAAATATAACATTCTCATTTTCAAACAATCACCAGAAATAACAGCCAAAAACCTGGCACATAATTCGACAAGATTTTAAATTTCTTTTACACGTTTTTAGAGTTTATACCTAATTTAAGGGTCATATCTGTCTAATTTTTAAACTTAGTATTACTGAATGATTTGTTTGTAAGTTATTATATTTTAAAAAAAAAAAGTTTTTTTAGTATTCAAAAAAAAAAAAAATCTTGGTTACCTCATTAACCTCTAAAAACCACCAAATGATCTCAAATTTATGTTTACACCTGGCAAAATTTCTAGAACATATTTCATTCCGGAGGTCCAAATTTTTTACCTGATGTATATAGAGACAAAACTTAAAATAAAAAAAGCATAATTTTTCTTGGGTTGGAATATTTTGCGGGTCGTGAGGTCAAAGTTCAGGGGTTAAAAATTAGCCAGTTGTGCGGTCACAACCGAAATACCCTGAAAATTCATGTAAAAATATTTAACTATTTATGAGATATCTTGGCCAGCGTGCATAAATATGCAATTTGAGAAAAAGTTTGCTTCATACAAACCAAATTAAAGTTGATTTAGCAAGAAAAATGCTACTTTTGAAAAACGGTCCCAAATTGCCCCATTTTTCATTTTGTGTTTTGCTATGTAGACACTTTTTCAGTTCACTGTCCTTGCAAAGGTCGTCAAATAATTGTTTTAATTTTACAAATAAAAGTCAGTGGAAGATGTTATGTTGTTGTTTTATTTAGTTTTGTTAGCATTGTATTTGCACCAACTGGTGCTGATGGTATGACAATTCGGAGATTGTCAACTATTATTCTTTGACGAAGAAACATGAAATAAAAAGGCCAGAAATGCAAATGTCATATTTTTCAAGTTTCTTGTACTTTTTCTGATAGCAGCACAGCAAAATTATGCAACCTATCAATTGTCGCATCAGTTAAACGCCCCCGACCACCAAGACTCTTTTCTTATTTCTTAAGGTTTCGTAAGCACGTTCCAACTCTCTTTTAGTAGTTCCCGACACGCTCTTTTCAACACCAGAATAGCTATTTTTAACATTTACATAACTTTTACTGTCACTGTCTCCTATAAACTTGACAATCTTTACGATGAACTATCGATCGTTTAAAAACTCGCTTCGTACCTTCTTGCTCCATAACGCCAGAAGAACCTTGGTTATATGGGGCAAATATGGGAGTTTCTCCACGGAGCATATACTTTTGTGTTATTATTTTGGAAGTCATTTTTAGATTGCAAACTTTGCAAAACTTAGACAATGCCTCAACATCAAATATAATACCTTACCACTTATCGATTGATATAGTGGCAAACACGCCAAAGAAACGACGAGAATCATCTGAGTTGCAAAGTGCCGCCACACGAAACACCGACATCAATAATACCATCAGATGATTTTGCATACTTTCAAATTTCACTCGCTGCATCTAATATGGTTTTCTCTGCAACAGTTTTTTTGATGGATGAAATCTTTATCGATAACTTTGAAAAATTTTTCTCCGTTATTGGTTTTGGTAAGTTCATCAATTTTGTATTTCCAGCGTAGGCAAACCCAACTGAACGCATGGTGTACACTGATCTGTTATAGTTATTATAACTTCTGTCATATGATATTGATGTACTAAATGCAACTAATTTGTGTAATTACGGTTGGAAGATTTTAAATATAGGAGAGATGATAGTCCTTGTTTAATACTGTATCGTTCCCCAAATGACAATGTTCGATGTTTACACTCCGGAAACAAAAGCGAATTAAAAACTATAAATGGGCATATCCATTATCCGATATCCTGATATTTCACTATACTGGTTAGAAATACTTGTATGTATTGGAATATTCAAACTTTATGTGCAGACACAGATGCAGACAAATATACATATATATTTTTTTTTTTGGTTTTCTTTGAGTAATTCATTCACAAAAGACGAAGAAGAAGCAGATGACATTGTAATTAGGATTTGCACTTAAATTAGATTCAATATTTGCATTATTTTTAATGTCATTGTTATTTATATTTGCAGTACACTTCTTCCCTCCCATTAAACCCCTTTCTTTCCTTATAACAAAGAGTACTTTCTTTATTACATGATTCAAACATTTTTTCAAAAAAATTTCGACTTTTACAGGCTCTGTTTTTAAAAAATATGGTGCGTACGCAATTAACACACGTACATTTATATTACGTAACGTATCCAGAAGCTGTCACGGATTGGATATAGCCGTTTTCAGAAGCTTTCTGGCTAGGAGAGAGTTTTTTTTGGACCCTTAAGTACGTTACTATTCCTGTTGCTGGAGATATAAAATTATAGAAGTACAATGAAAAAAGCAACTTGAAGCACTTATGTTCAAAATTATTTATAGTGTGGTTTTTTGGAATCTACTGGTTTGAAAAATATAAAAATAAAAGTACAAATTAGAGGGGGTGGCCCCTTAATGGATCTTTTTTCATTATAGCTATCATCCATTCCAATTTTTTGAAGCGCTATAGAGAAGGTTTAACTCTCATTTTCCGAAGAGAAACTGAAGATTTTTGTGTTTTCTTATTATTTTTTTAGTTTCATGACCTTATGCTTAAATATAAATTTGATTTAACGAAGGAATTATTTTGAATATGTTAAATCATCGAACGCGGTATTGTTATTATTGAGATATTTCAAATGATGATTTTTATAACGCCTTAACCTTTAAAAATTTCGATGTAGCTTGATAAAAAATTACCGCTGCACTTAATTTGCGATAACTAGTAGCGTTATGTTAACTAAACGCGCCATAGTTTATTTCTATTGTTTTCCACTATCTTTTTTAAAAAAATTTAATTTACATTCGTGCATGAAAATCTTGTTTCAAATTTTATTGAATCTTTGCTGAGAAGAAACGACAAATTTTGCATAAAATAACTAAGTCAAGGTCATTGTCCTTAAATATTGATGGTAATTACACTTTTATTCACTCACAATCTCGACCACTGAGGTATGTAATAACTGCTAGGCCATCATCACGATATAACCAACAATTTTTAATTTCGATGTGTTGTCCTGGCTGATACAGAAGATAGCTATCTACTAGTTCACAAACTTCGGCACTCATAGTTACATCAAAAACTCAAAATTTCTTCCAAAAACTTCTCTGCTAAACAATAACGACCTTCGTGGTTGTAGAATGAGCTTTTATCTTTGCTACCAATGTAGTTTTATCCGAAATATTGATTAAGATGGACAAAAATTCTTAATGTCAAAAGTTATAAATGTATGTAAACGCTTGTAAACGATTTTGTTGTACCAACTTAATACACTTTTAGTATTTCTCTATTGATGTGCTCGTAATACGCCTACTTGATCTTTAATAGCATGAAATAATTTAACGGTGGGGTTATTTTGAAAATTGAGTTTGTGGTATTTTAGTGCTATGAAGGCTTTATTACCGTTCGGCTTATAACCTCTTTATCTTTGATTAGGTTTCTTCCATCGATGTTTATCCGCTAGCTAACTTTCGATTTTTTGCATGTGGTTGTTAAAGAGTTGAAAGCTCATGCAAATTAGTTGTTTTTCTGGCATCAGGAAATTTTTTATCTGACTGTTTTATAAATGTTAGGCCTTTTTTCAATTTTGCTACTTCAGGTGTCACGTGATTGAAATGAATAGTCAAATAGCCTAAAGGTGCAAGATTTTTATCAGGATCATGTTTAATCTCTAGGTGTTTCGAAAAAGTATAGCGTAACTAACTATAAACTCCCATGGGAGACAAAATTCCCTTTTATAAAAATAATACGAACTATTATATCAATTTCATAGAAACTGGGATTGAAAATATCTCAACATATTTAATAGAATAGAGGACGCGTACAATAAAACTCACAATATGTACCGCAAATTAGCAGTCATGTAGATACTGTATTTAACCGGCTTTAAAATATTAATAAAGATTCTATGATAACAAAGCTCTTTAGAAATACAAATATAAATCGTCACTTTATCTGGGGCTGGACCTAAAATGGTCACTATTTATTTTATTTATTACATTTATTCCTAAATTATTTACATTACGTCAAATATAATGTAAATTTTATAAATATATAACCCTAACGTATCCTTGAAGTTATTGCCACTGTGTTTTGTTTTTTACTAATGCTTCTGTTTCTTTCCCAATTTAAATTTAATAGTTTGAGTTTGTTTTTTTTGTCATATTATTTATTCAGGTGCTTCGATATTTCCTTGTCAGTTCAAGCACATATTTTAGAGCTGGTTGTACTGGTCTATTTTTATCAAGTCTTAGATCACGTTCTAGCCATCCAAACCGTCTTACTTCTATTGTTTTTAAGAACACACCATCATTAATTTCTTGTGGTAACTGTTCATTCTTCTTTTTTTAGTTTCGTTTTTTGTCTATGATTCACTGTTGTTGAGAAATATTGGATTTATATATTAAAAAGTTTAATTATTGTGGTCAATGTAACCTTTTTTTGTAATGCAGATGTTTTAATTTTGTTATTGCGGTAGTAGCAGACCTTTCCTACATTATATGTCGTTTTCTGTGTTTAGTAAAGAACCTAAAGATTTGCATTTTTTCCAATTTTGCGATTTTCTATTTATTACATGCTGCTCTGTCTTATTTCGTTTAGTCCTCGTTGAGGTAATTTGTTTGTCAGTTTGTGTTGCATCTTCTGAGTGGCGCTGTAGTTTTATGCTACTTCGCTACAGTCATCAGTGTATTCTCGATCGATGTTAATATGTTTTTTTTGGGTTGGTATTGTATAACAATGCTCTACATGCTCAAGGGTTATTGATGGCTGGTATGAATCTCTTCGGGAGTACGAATGATTTTGATTTTGCGACACTTTTTTCACGTTAAGTGTATCTGCAAGATAGAACTTGAAGTCATTGGCACATAAACTGTCTTCTTATGGGACACCGGTATTTGTTTTAAAATACCCACTTTTTTCACTTTCACACTTGGCTGATAGTGGGACAAAATTATCGTAGTAATATTTATTTCATCTTCTTCTAGCACTTTTTTTAGATTGTTAAATAGAGCGTTTCTACCCATGCTATCGAAAGCCTTAGACATGTCGAGTAACACTAGGCGTATTGTTGTTTCATCTTTTCAGTTTACAGTTTCATAGCAAGTATGTGCTCAGTTATTGATCAAACTTCACTGTATGCTGCTTGCTTAGGATTGGTGATTTTTAGAATCGATTCTTTTGATAATTCTTTGCATCATACATTTGCTAGATTTTTTCAAAGTACGGATAAGAGAATAATTGGGCAAAGATTTGAAGGAGGTACTTTTGGTTTAAAGTTTGAAAAAGTTCTTTGTTAAGCACCTGTCTTTGGAGTTTACAGAAATCTAAAAGTGATTTACCATTTTTATTTTAGTTTTTTTTTTGCATAACTCCCGGCATTACTGTTGTATTCATTGTGAACGTTTTTATCTTTATGATGTTTAATTTTTGCTTGATGCTTATGTTCAACTCTTTGCTTACTAAAATTGTTACACCTTGAAACCAAGTAAGTTACCTGATTACCTGAATTATACAGACAAAGTAGCCCATTAAATGACTTTAGAAATATTTTTAATTGTTAATTTTCATGATGATGTATTTTGTATTTGGTTTGAGCGATGGTTGCAAAAATTACGTTTCGTAATCAAGCGATGTCGGTTGTCTTGTCGCCTGTCTTTAAATGTTTAATTTGTAACTTTCCTGTTTAACGTCCTTGCTTTCAAGAAATAACATATGATTAAGATACAAGCCAGCATATAATTTAGTAGCCTCGTACGTCAGATACATAAGAGAGTCTAGTGTAAAAGTACCTCTAAGTTTGTCGTAAGTTTCCCAAAGTAGGCCTTAGACTATCGCGAAAACAACGGTAAACTAAATAAGTTCGTAGGGCAAATGTATCTTTCACTGGGTGAAAAATCAGGGACCACTATGTAAATTTTTAGAGACAAAAAAAAAAACCAAACCGCAAGATATTATAGTCTTATAAACATGCCTGCCAAATAATACTATGTTGGAAAGAAACTGAGAATAAAAGTCAGTCGACAAAAGAAGTATATATGATCTATTAGACCAATTCATTGTACAAAATCTATAAATGCAGAAATATTACATGCACATACACATACACATGTATATACATATAGGTAAAAGACAAAGATGAATGTAAGTATATATATTTTCAATTAACTATCTGTAAATTGCTGTTAGAAATCCATAATTTTCACAAGAGTGTCACCTCATCAACAAGAAGCATTGTGGCTAGTTAAGAATATCTTTTACATGGATTATATTTTTATTATTATTTTCTTTTTTTTCTTTTTTTTATTGCCAAATATTATAGTATTATATACTCGGTGATTGAGAAGCGTATCATCCATATCAAACAAGAATGTAATAAATTTATTAGAGAGTGCCAAATACTAGCATATGTTGACGATAATGATGACGATGAAAAAAGGTGAAAATTTGAAATTCTACCTTTTAAAATTTTACAGACTCATTAGACTTTTGAAACGTGCTTGCAAAGAATCCTAGAAAAGGAAGGTATAGGAAAACTTGGACTGAAGAACTAACCTTTAAAAAAATTTTTAATAATGAATGGGTTAAAAAAATAGTTTTATAGTCAGTTTTAAATACAAGCCCAATATGTGTAAGCATGGAAAATAGATACTACACCCGGGGCATTAAAATTTGGCTATATTCGAAGTATAATTTGCAGCATATTAGCGTTTGGCGTATAATGAGTATACAAAGTATACCGAGTGTACAAAGTATACCGAGTATACAAAGTATAGGTTAAAAACCTAAAAAAATGAAGAGGTCTATCCTTTCCAGCAGATTCAAATATGATTTTAAAGAGGCGTATTTGAAAGATTGTGTTGCTTAATGTTCGTTTAAGAATTCCTTTTAAGTTAATAAAAATCCCTCTTTCAAGACCACAAGAACTGGGTACAACCTTATGAAAATGTCTAGTGGGTGAATTTTTTTTCATTAATTGCATTTCTTTCTTGAAATGCTCACATCTTTCCTGCTCACATTTAAAAATATAGTTCATCCAAAAAAGTAAATGACTTTTTCACACATCACGATATCTAATGCTTAAAGAAAATATTTTAAACATTATTGATATTTACTGACTTCTTACTTTAACATTCTTTCTTTCAATCACATATATATACATATATTTTTGTTTGTATAAGAAATAAGATGTTTTAACTTTCTAAGAAATTCTCTTCATGGAAAGGATACTACTATGCGATTTCTACATTTTTACCCGAGCAAAAAATTTACCTGTTAAAAAGAGAAAACAAAATATAGTATTGATTTTTCAATGGAATTAATTTAAAAGTTGACTTTTACTTTTTCGGCATCTGGCTAATTTGTAATAAAAATGGTAATCAAATACAACTAAGACATGAATACAGTACATAAGAAAATTTTTTTCCAAGAGTTGGTTCTCTACGTGGCTCCAAGAGTTGGTTCCCTACGTGGTTCTAAGAGTGGACTCTCTACGTGTAATGCGCAAATCATTTAATCTTATTTAATTTTATTTAATAATTCAAATCATGTTTTACAACACGATAGAAAGCGACTAGAGATTTCCCTAAAGTCTTTTAGGGTAAAATAGTCACTTGTGAGTATTAATCTTTCTACAAGGTCAAATGGAAGATTTTAGCAGAATCTAGAATGCAATAACTTTTATTTTTTAATATGATTTCGGTATTTCCATCTTGAAACAGTGTCTGAGGATGGAATTTTTAAATCAATGTCGAAATAAAGTAAAACATTTCCCTTCGCAAGTTACTTATTTCAAATAAGCTCATACTGTCTTTCATTTGTTTAGGTTTTATAACCGGATTGTGCGCATAACTCACGACGCAAATATGAAACCAGACGCAAAACACTATCCTGCAGCAATAACAACCAGTGTGCCGACCAATGTATCGTCTCCAGAAAACATTGAAGCAGATGTTCCTCATAGCCCAGAAAACATTGAATCACGGAATATTTCATCTCCGGAACAAGTTTATATCCCTAGTCTCGAAAAGTCTGACATTAAGTCAACCGATGCTTTTTCTCTTGAACACATTGACGTACCTGTTCAAACAACAGAAATTAGTTCTAACGATTTTGAATTATCAAAGAACTGTCTGGAAACAGCATTTGATAATCAATGTATTGAAGATATAGCTGCTGACGAAATCTTGGTAGGAAAATCTCACGAATATAGCAATGAGGAGAAAAAAACAGAAATTGCTCCGACTGATTCCGCCAACAACGTTAATGTATTCTTTCCTAGTAACAAAGACAATTTATTTCCAAATAATAATATAAATGATGAACTATATTGTAAAAGTGTCAGTGGTGAGAGCACAAGAAAGACTCCTCCAGAAATGAATTACACGTCACTACCACAAGCAAGCAATGTTAAAGGAATTGACACCCAGCATCGAAAATTATTAACTTATTCTCTTAATAATGATATTGAAGAAAATTTGGATTCCCAGTCAATTACCATCCCTTCATTTACACGTTCTAGCAGCACTTTGCCGCTCAGTCCGTCTCGATCACCCTTGGCATTATCAAAGTCTCAGTCGGCTAATATATATAATTCATCCTCATTTAAAAAATTAAAACGTTCTTGCAAGGAGTATCTAAAGTTTTTAAATCGCTATCATGTAGCCGATACCTTACCAATTATAGGTAGAACAAATGTTCAACTTAATTTAAGAAAGCTTGGCGTCGACTCTATTACTATTGCTTTATTTGGTGAGCCCGGTGCCGGTAAATCAGCGTTTTTCAACAGCGTGTATTATGTTATGAGTGGTAAATATAGTGAATATTCAGCAGAACGGAAAACTAAATTCTTGGAAGATAGTTTTAGTGTGACAGATAGGAGACTAGAACTAAGGGTTACTGAAACGATAACTTTATTGGATAATCGAGGCAATACTTATCGAAAACAATCCTTGAACGAGCTCATTAAGCAATGTGGTATGACTTTATAGTATTTTTGTTATTCAGTTAAGGTAAGATTTAATAACAAATTTTGATAATTGAAAAATTTTTCCAATTAACGAATTTTAAGTCCATTTTATGAACCAGCTTTCCAACTGTGATACATTCCGGTAAATTTTCCTAAAGATTCACATGCTTCAGTTAAACTTTTTAGTATTCCGTTGCGTTGAAAGTACTTGAAGAGCGACATCTTCTCGATAAATAGAAATCTGACACCTTGAGTTTAGAATGAAGTAATTTTCAAAATTTAATTTGACTTTTTGTAAGAAAAATAAAATCAAAAATATCAAAAAAGAAATTGCTTTTTATTCCACTTCTAATATAATTTTTTTGTTTCACATCTATGAAGCATCTATGAAGATTTGTAGGAAAAAAGGTTTTGACGGTCTGCAAGTTCCTTACATAGGACAGAACACATCTTTCAAACGTTAACATAACAATAAGCACGGCAAATTTGCTTTCCCTGGTAAAACTCTCTTAAAAGGCCGTATTTGATTAATAACTGTTCCTAGAGAACTTTCTAGGAAAATTTGGTATGCAATAAAACGTGGGGCGCAATTCGATGCCGCAGTTCATGATGCAAAAGCAATGCCTTCTCTGTTAGTGCAAGATGGAGTTGAAACACAAATAAGGGCGAAAGTCGTTTGGCCATAGGTGGAAAAGTTTTCAATTTATATCACTAAATTCGCGGAGATAATATATCCAGGTACTGGAGAGTATGTGGACGATTCAAGGAATATTTTAAAAGAGCTTATGGGTCCCGAGAGGATTGAGACTCTAGATGATGATAAAGATAAGGTGCTCAGCGACACCGAGGATAAAAACAGCGAAGATGATGCTGAGATCATTCATTAGTTTAAACGACAATATTTCAGTATCAGATCAGGAGTAATAAATGTTCAATACGACTCCATTCTCTTTGTACCATTTTTTTCCTTGAATACTAGCTAATATAAACGAAATTTTAATTAATGAAAAAAAAGACGCTGGTCAGAAATTAACGTCGGTTAAGTTAACTGACGGTGTATTTTTAACATATGACACATGAGACACCAGTCTGGAAGGACATGATTTTAAATACTAGCGTGGAAGTTACTGATTCAAAAGATGCTCCAATAAAGTCTACAGGACCCGAAAATGTCCGTGTATCTGTTTGTTTTCCCGCGAAATTAGACGGGATGAAATTTAAACCATTCATAGTATTTGCGGGGGCTAAAAGAGATGCGAAACCTCGTCATGGCGATTTCAAACGGAAGTGCTCTGTACCAAGTACCCCAAACGGCTGGATGGATGGAGATCTGACACTCTGTCGGAGTGAAGATGTGCTGGCACAATTTTTATTTCGTAGAAATTTACTGGCATGGGACTAATTTGAAACACATATAACAAATGAAGTTAAAAAAAATTCATAAATTATAAGGTTAATTTAGTCATTGTTCCATGAAGATGTACTAAGTATATACAGACTCCTGACGTATATGGAATAAGGCATTCAAGGCCAAAATTTCAGAATTCTATGACGACTGCTTGGCAAACGCTAAACATGACTTTATTGCTGGAAGTAACATGCGACCCGTTCCACGTAGATTGCTTGTTGAATGGATTGTTAAATATTTGGATGGATTTTCGAGTGATATGGTATCCTCATCTATAAGGTCTTGTGCACTGGGTTTTTCAATAGATGGCTCTCAAGATCATCTGATTTCGTGTTTCAAGGACGGAAAGAGACCTGAAGTAGGCTTAAATCTTTTAGAAAACCAGACGCTGCTGCTCCAAAGTTAGGAACTTGTTTTTAACCCTTTATACATCATACGGTATAAAATAAATAAATATCGATTTCCTGAAAAATTTCATGTCGTCATCTTACATAAAATCGCTTGAAGTGATTTTAGAGTCTCTGAGTTGCAGTATGCTGGCAAAGTTTGAATTCTGATTACTGAGTGATGAAATCTGAGCAAAGTTACATGAATAGCTTTCTATGTCATATGTAATTCCAAAATTTTGAATAAATTTTTGAAACAATCATTTTTCCCTAAATCTTTCCTGGTTTTAAGGTTTTAAGGTTTTAAGTCAAGGTAAGTGTGAGCAGCGGGTGACTTGATTTCGAAATTTTTTGCATTCTTTAAATTTAAAAAATTATGATATAATCATCCATTAGAAATACCACTCTTAAATATGAAGTTCAGCTGCAACTTAAATGAAAACTGAAGCTACCGCACCAGGCCACCACCATGATTTCCATTCAATAGACTTTTCATACAAAAATAGCATTTTATCGAACTTCCTCAGGGTTTTACAAATTCACTTGACAAAGGTGAGTATACACTGGAAATACTTATAGATCTTTTTAAAGAATTTGATTCTATAGATTGAAACTCTACGGCATTAATGGTTTAACATGCAAATGGGTGGAAAGCTACACACAGCAAAACGTTTATGTCAAAAAGTTTTTTGGATGAGAGAATGAGAATGTTATATTTAACGTGGGAAACCAACAAATTTCCGAGACAATATTTCCAGATGGGCCCACGTGGCGGGTCTTGGAGTACTTAGAACGCCCATTTGC
>JAUZNK010002028.1:0-11693 GCA_035046665.1 Euphysa ruthae
GACCCTCATCTGTGGAATAAAATTTTTCTTATCAACCCTAATCTCTCTGAAATAAAAAATCTTTCTCTTTTTAAGAAAAAATCATATATTTTTTCTTTTTGTGATTTTAAATTGTTCTTTTAAAATCTTTTTTTTGTATTTGTAAAGACAAAACATAAATAAAACAATTGTCTCAAAAGCAAAGCTATGCAGTTTATCGGCTCTCGATGATAAGACCCTAATTGTCTTCTACGAGGTTTCCCTGCTTTGACTAAAATTAAACATTTTGAAAGTTTATTTTTAAATATATCTTTTAAAATTTATGTACGTTTTTATTTATTTCGTTTCGTTTTCGATGTTGAAGTTTTTTAGTTGTTGTTTGATTTTATAGCTTACTTTGGGAATCCAGGGGAACGTAACAATGACATATATTTTTTGGGTGTCAGTTATGTTAGTGGAATTTAGATTGTTATTGGTTATTTTCTTTAAGTACGAATCTGCAAGTCCAATAATATGTGCTCGGTTGTAAAAATACAGGAAAAATTCTTAAATATTCTCAACGCTCAAAACCCAGCAATAAAATGTTGAAAAAGAAAACAACATTAAAGTTTTAGATGTCTTAGATGTAAAAGTTATAAAAACACAAAATTGCTATTATGAGTTTAAAGCATTTAGAATAGAAGCTATCACCAACGTTCAAATAAAACCGAACTCCAACGCCAACTCTATAATTACATATACCAAATCAACAAAAAATCCCCAATAGTAGACGAAATATGAGTGAAAATATTGCTCAGGAGCTGGAGACCTCTTTACGTAAAGTTGCTACAAAAGAATGAATAGATGACGTCAGTTTTTCCCTACACTCATACCTTACAGTATCACACAAAATAATTTAACTAGCATGGCACTGTATTTTATGTTCTGAACCAAATATATACTTACCTCGTGCTAAAAGATACGACTCTTAAATAAAATAAACAATGTATCTAAGGAGTAATGTTAATAAAAAACATCATAGTAGCATCCATACCACATTTTTGGTTTTACCCCCTGTCCAGTAATTACCCCCTGAAAAATCTATTAAATAATTTAAACAATTTAATTTAAAAAGGCTGATAAATTTTTTGAAATCCAGAAAATTTCAGATCAATTCGATTAAGAGAAAATTAGTTGTTCGATATTGAACAGACCACGGACCATTAAGACCCTCCGACATGGGTTAAAACTGAGTTTGTTCATCTAGTAAAGCCTATTTTACGAATTCATTAATATATTAATTAATATATTAATTGTTATCTTCAACTGTGCCTTTACTTCTCATTACGTCATAAGGATCCCCAACCAAGAAATCTAGAATGGATTCGATTTTTAAAGAAAAAATACCATTCAAAACATATCTATATGGTAATCAAAGCCATCACTTCTCACAACGATATTCTTAAAGTAAATGTTTTAGATGAAGTCACTTGATAATATGTTGCCTTGGGATATTACTACCAGCAATAAAGTCCATAACTGCTTTTATATGCCGGAATTTCGAATGGTGAACAAGTACGGACACAAAACGAATAAAAATGTTCTTCTATAACAGCATTGCAACCATCAATGGATTTTAAGAGCAGAGCCTTAGAAAATTTTGTTTTTTTAGCTCAGTTGAAAGCTGAAACCGGCTATTTTATTTCTTCTTAGTTTATAAAATTCAGAATTATTTGTAAAAAACAGATTTTTTGATAGGCAGTATGTGAATTAAAATAATAATAATATTAAATTAAATCCAAACACTGCTCATATAGTGACATCACTTAAATCCAAATACTGCTTATATACTGACATCACTTAAATCCAAACACTGCTTATATAATGAAATCACATAAATCCAAAAATTACTCATATAATTACATCACTTAAATCCAAACACTGCTCATATAACGACATCACTTAAATCCAAACACTGCTCATATAATGACATCACTTAAATCCAAACACTGCTTATATAATGACATCACTTAAATCCAAATATTACTCATATAATGACATCACTTAAACCCAAACATTGCTTATATAATGGGATCACTTAAATCCAAACACTGCTCATATAATGTTAAATCTTAACACTACTCATATACTGACATCACTTAAATCCAAACACTGCTTATATAATGACATCACATAAATCCAAAAACTACTCATATAATTACATCACTTAAATCCAAACACTGCTCATATAACGACATCACTTAAATCCAAACATTACTCATATAATGACATCACTTAAACCCAAACATTGCTTATATAATGAGATCACTTAAATCCAAACACTGCTCATATAATGACATCACTTAAATCCAAACACTGCTCATATAATGACATCACTTAAATCCAGGCACTGCACATATAATGACATCACTTAAATCCAAACACTGCTCATATAATGACATCACTTAAATTCAAATACTACTCATATGAAATTGTAAATGGCTTGTGAAATTCTACCCCGCTTGTATTACAGTAATATATGTGTTATGTGAACACTGAAAATTTCATTTAAAAATATTTGGCTGTTCTCACAATAGAAAACCTCATTATGAGAAAAACGCAAAAGAAAATATGAAATACTAATAATTTTTTTTCTAAGTCTAAGTCTTCTAAAATAAGCTTAAAAGGATCAACATAAACATTTAAATTCGTAGTAAACTTAAAATACGAAAATTCTCCAACTTCATATACTCTCCCCTTTTTTTCTTCATCAAAATCTTCCCTTATTGAATTTTTCAGTCTTAACTTAACACTCGATTTTTGTACTTTGACATGGATACATGTTTTTATTAGAAATTTTTGCAATCATTGGTTTTTCATAGAGTACAATGTTACATTCGAATTTTAATTCGAATTTTGTCACAATGCCACGCCGAAGTAGTTTTGTAGGAGATCAATTGTGGCAATCGACCACGACCACCAAGTCTTTTAACAGTGTTTTTTAGTTTACGTCGTCGTGCTACAATACGTTTTTGATAATAACCAAAGTATTGAAGTTTTATAATCGTTAAACCATCTTAAATATCTTTAACGTTAAATAAACTTTTGGTGTCACCGTCTCCAAGAAATTCCGCGTGTCATAATTTGTAATTTTCAATGGATCGATTAAGAATACTTTTGGTACCTTCAGGTTCCATTCCAAGAGCAGAGACACTATAGTTTTAGCTACATACATGTGAGTTTCTCCAGTTTGCATGAGCTATTAGGCCTGACTTCTGGATATGTTTACGGATAAATTTTCCTTTAACCCAAGATTGCCACTGTGACAAAATGGACAAAGTAGTTCACCAAAAACTCCAGAAAAAATTTCAATTTCAACTAATCTGTTTCCAGTTATAACTTTACAGGTAACAAAGTTATCGCAAAGGTATTTCTAGGAGCTTCATTTAATTCATTATTTACATCAATAAATTTCTTATTTACATCGTTACTTTCTTCTTTTTTCAACAATGGAATATTGGGTCTCTTTTTCATAAAAGTTCTTCTTTTTTTCCTACACTTTGTTGCCTGTTTCAATCTATCTAAACTTCCTATGATAAAAGCATATAACTTCAGCAAGAGAATGGCTTAAAAACAGTCAAAAACGGCTGGTTACAATTTTTACAATTTTCTTTTTGCCTCGATTATTCAAGTCTTAATTCGACTTGACAGAAAATAATATTAATAGACATTACCGAGTGAAACTTTTAGGGGGCTCTAAAGATGTTACTAGGGCGTTGCTAGGGGAATATTTTGTTGAACTGACATATTAAATTTCATTTTTGGGACCTTTACGGTCGAAAATTGTATTTTAAATGTTTTTAAAAGACTCTACTCATTTCAAAAGAGGTAAAATTTATATTTTTGTATTTTTCAAAATTTGAAGTATTTAATGGAAACACTGCTCATATAGTGACATCAGTTAAATCCAAACACTGCTCATACAATGATATTACTATTACCTTGTATAGTAGGCTTGTATAATTGATATTGTGATAAATATATTTTATTTTGAAAAACAGCCAATACTCTGTATAACACATTTGCAAACTACTAAAATTACTAAATATACAAAAATTTACCCAAAATTGAATTACATTCTTAATCTTTAAACATTGTTATGTTTTTGTATCATTCCTTAGTGCTATAATTGAACGTAATCATGCAATAACATCATGTAATGAAAAAAAAAATTTCGTTGATATTCATATGTTCCTAATTCAATACATTTCTGGTTTGCTTGTCAATCTGGTATACGTGGCATTTATGGCTGAAGGTTAATTTTACCGGCCATCTTAGATGTATATTCAAAATATTTCGTACAATATTGTTCTACTAAATAGTAAGTCACCAAGAGTGACTTTAACTTGTCCAACAGGGGCGGATCTAGGATATTTTTCAAGTAGGTCAAAATCTTTACTATCATTTCTGGCACCCTCGGCCCATCCTCTCTTCCACCCTACACCCTTTCGGCCCTTTGCACATCCCTCTTCCGCCCTACACCTTCTCGGCCCTTCCCCTCCTCTGCTTAGGTATGCCCACAATGGTTGAGCTTGCCGGAAATTTTTTAATTTATAGGTGTGTCTAGATTGGCTATGGTTGATAAATTGAAAAATAATTACTTTTTGAACGTAAGGGAACAGAAGAGAAAAACAAAAAATTCATATATTATTATATATATTATCTAGGCTATGTACAATATTATTTCATGTAAAAAATATGATGCCTTCTTGCAACTTATTCATGGTTTCCCTGTTGATGTGTTCGATTTTTTTCTTGGCTGACGACCGGATATTGGCAAGAAAATTTATAACTAAACTTTTGCCGTTTGCAAACTGAATCGATCAACATAAAAAATTAATGGATTTCTAATAATGATAACACAATATACTACAACATTCGTTAAATAAATAAAACCATCAGATTTTACGAGCAAATCAATGCCACGCCAGGGACCGACCCATAACACACACGCAGGGTATACCTGCAAATCAATGCCGCTCCAGGGACTCATAATACACATAATACACACACAGTTAGAGGGATTTGGGTAAAAAATTGTGGTAACCTCAAAAAAAATGTGTTAAGCTAAGAATTTCAGAAAATTTTCGTTAATACGTGTGTGATAGCATATCAAAAGTTTATTAAAGTCTTGGGGATCCCAAATTCAAGCAAACAGTAATGTGCCCCTAACTTTGGACAAAAATTCAACTTCTTTAGATATTGTCATATTACATATCATTTTATTGTATTTTTTATACTCTTGGCTTTTATACACCCTCAAAGAGTAAAAATTAATTGGGAATGAGTTATATGTCCCGAAACACCCCTTAGTTGTACATCGAATTTTGGTCAAAAATGTTTAAATACAGTCTTATTATATATCACATTGTATTTTTTATACTGAAAAACTTTTCGGTAGTGTTAAACAGTAAAAACCAATTTAAAACATTCTATTGGCACTAAAATATCATGGACCCATAACACACACAAATTTTATGAGCAAACCAATGCCGCGCATAACATATAACAGAAAGGAAATAAAAATTCATCCCAGTAAGTGGGACAGATTTTCGTCTGAGATTTAAACGGATCTGTTATTTCAAAGAATTCAACACAAAAATAAATTCTGTTCATATGAGAAGAAAACTTATCCCGATAAGTGAGATGTGTGTAATCGACACACAGATCTCAGTAGGTAAAATGTTTTTTTCCCATATGAACATGATTCGCCTCGGTTTCTTGGATGAATTTATGCAAGGTCAGCAGAAACGCTCATTTATAATGGTTTAAAAATGGTTGATAATAACACAAGCAATGTTCATAATAAATTAACAGCAAACAAAAAAACAGTTTTTCGTTGTGATGACGTTATAGAGCTATTAATTGATTGCTTAATGTCAAAAAGGCTGGAATACTGCCATTAATATAAAAACGTGAGAATAACCATGGCTAAAATTATATTAATAAAGAATACAAAGAGCAACTTTTTTATATTCTCAAACCTTGCAAATAGAATTAAGTTTAAGAGTTTAGATAGTATTATCAGGACGGCAACCTCTAAATCCAACCCAGTATTTCTCATAAAGGTCACACTCTGCATCTATTTCTCTGGGGTTTGGAAAATCTGATTTATAAAACCGGTAAATCTTTAAAATTAACTCTCCAAAAATTGAAAGGCGTTCAAAGAGCAACTATCATAGAGGAAATAAGCGAAAATCCTTTGTAACAATAAAGGTTAGTAGAATTAAAGCGGTCTTTTAAAGACAAATTAAGTTGATCTGATATAGGAAGAGTTAAAGAATTTTGAAAATAATCTGAAACTTTTTTAACATTACGATAAGAGCGAAAAAATTATCTTTTGCATGTCCTGCGCTTACCTGCTTCAATATTGACTTGATGAGTAAGAGCTACTTCCTCGCTTTACCACTTGCCGTAATAAACATCAATGTTGTTTCTTACAGCAACAAAAAGATTTTTTAAGGGTTCAATTAAACGAAACCCATTAATGACATCAAGACTACAGCTTTGCAATTAAAAAGTTACCTGTAAAGTCATATCAAAATGATCGTGTAACAACAAGTGAAAAAATAAACAGTATGTAAAAAAGAAGTTTAGTTGTATTTAGTTGAATTCAACTCTTCTAAGGAAAAAACAATAGGGACAAAGAATTCTTGTAAAGCACAGAAGTTTAACTCTTTCAATCAATCTGGTCCTTCAAACATCATTAAGTTTTTCAGTCTTAGTTTAAGGATTCCTAATTCCAAAATCTTTTTACGAAAAACGACTTGTCTGGTTTTAAAGAATACTCACCAGGATTGGGAAAATATTTCGAATCTCGATGACATCGAAGAGACAAACCCAGCCTGCACTATATAATTGTATGATCATCGGAACAAGTTTTTTTTTTTTTCTTTTTCTTTTTTCTTCAATTTTCAGCTACTTTTTTTTCATAATCTGTATCAATTAACTTATCAACACTAGTGAAACCAGCTGAGAACTTATTTCATTAAAAGCAAAAATTACTTCTTGATGAAATCCATTCTTATTTGAAACATATTCTGTAAAAAGAGGTTTAGCACATGGCAAAGAAGGCAAAGGTTCATTAAACAGCTTTTTAGCTCTGTTTGACTTGGCAGGAATATTTTTCCCAAACAAAACACATGGTAAACAAAAAGCACCATTTAAATTCGCTGAATACAACGTGTTATCATTCAACCAATCTCTACGAAAAGAACGACCATTTGTTTTAGAGAAAACAAAATAACTTTCTAGAACAAAATCATTTTTAATAAGCAGGTGAATATCTTCGTTATTAACTAACTGTGTTTGCTAAGTACAAATATCATATGCATGTAAAACACATGAAATATCATTAAGATCTCAATGCGAAGGTTTAGAAAAAGTTGCCGACAATGATGCAAGATGGAGTAGTAAAATCGCGTCCTGGATTACTTGAGATTTATCGAGTTGGAAATGAATTATACCTGATTATCTTATTAATCATTGACTATTTTTTTTTTTTTTTTGGTTTGCTGCTACATTTTTTTTCATATGTTGTCAATTGCCACAATCCCTTGTCAACGAAATAAAGTTGGCTGGTTAAAAGAGCACGATGAGCTAAAAATATATATATGGAAGACTGAAAGCGAGCTTATTAAAAGTTACTAAAAGTTACTAAAAGTGTGAGTCGTTTTCACAAAGTTCGTGATGCTATTAGAAATTTTAATGCTGGTGTTGGAGGAAACAAGGTGGAAAATGTTTTTTGGCGCGTAAAAAACACTCGATTCAATAACAACATTCGATCGATTGTTATTCACTGTGGCACAAATAATTTGAGCGACTATTCACTTTGAAAAATTTTTGTTGGTTTGTTGGAGTTTGTATGCATGTTCAAAGAAACTACCCTTTCATCAATTTAAAATTTTCTGCTATTCTTCCTCGTGTTGGCCAATTTTTCGCTGGTCGAGTGGCTCAGACGAATATACATATCCGTAATATGTGTTCTAAAAACAACATTACATTCTCGATAACTCGAATTGCTTTAATACGGCTGGCAACATTCGGGAGGAATCGTTTTGGATCGATGGCCTACAATAAACAGGGAAGCCTTAAATTGGCAATGTAATTTAAACATGCACTATATCTCAAAAGGATTGCAGGTAGGAAATCTTCTTTATGTAATGCCAACCAATCTTGATGTGTTGGGAAGAAGAAAGCGGGTTGTTGTGAAAGACACAATATTCTATGGTCGTTTTGAACATCCTGCTGGATACTCTTTCACACCTGTTGATGACAGTCATGTTTCTCATATGCCATTTTCCAAGTCATGTCATTCTCGTACGAAGAAGTTTAGCCGGGTATGTAATGTTGTGAGCTATCCCAGGCAGATAGCAAGCACTTTTCGTAATCGGGAGACTTATTTGTACCTATGGGTGGCTGTGAGGAAGGTGTGGGAAACGCCATGTGGAAGCCTAACCCTGTGGCAACGATGTGTTCTTTGTCAATTTCCTCCACCGTGAGTTTGGCCACTGCATTCCCATAACATTCCCATAAACCTTTTGAGGATATTTTTTGGGCAAGTGAGAGCTTTCTTACGTTGGTGGGAAGTGGAGTTGAGCCAGTTGGAAACATGTTTTGTGCGTTGATAGGACAAGTATTAATGGCTGAGGTCCTTTTCATATTTTTCATTTTTTCAACAAATGGTTTTCCACCAATATTTATATTTTTATATACTTTACTAAACTCCAATTTTTATTAATTTCATTTTTAATTCTTTTAATTATTCTATTTATATATTCTTGTTTTTACTTGATTATTCATTAAAATTTATATTGATGATGTTTAGGTAATTTTTATGTTTATACCGAAGTGTTTTACCCTCAAAAATTTATTTTTGTTTACACTCATATACTTATCTGCAATGATAAACTTTTCTCAATCTAATCAACGGGAATCTGTTAACTTCATCAATGAGAAATACACAAATTATACGAATTTCAATCAAAATAATGCCCATTTAAACTTATCAAAACATAAACCAAGTCACCTTTATTATAATTTACCTACTGAATGAATACACCATGTGGAAACACATAAACTTGTTTTATTAATTCCAATCTTGAGTGTTTCTTTGAAATGGTTGTTTAAACTTAGTTTAAAATTTTGGAATCTTTTTTTGATAGTGTTAACCTTAATTTGTTATTGTAAACAGCTGATTTCGCGATCTCCTTTTTATTGTGCATTTAAAGACATTGATACTTGAACGGTTTTCACACAGAGTTTTTTTGAAGTGCACTGATCAGATGTGTTTCTTGCAAACACATCTAAATACCTTTATTTAAGAAACTTAATCAAAACGTAAATATAAAAAATATAAAATCAAAAAGTCATTTAATTGCGATTTCACTATTTTTGACTTTGTTTTTTGTGTTTTGGCTATTCCTGTTTTTATTCTCAGCTTTATTTTCCTTGTATTTGTTAAATTTTACTTTTGATATGTTAGTGCTGTTAAATTTTTATTTTTAGGTACTTTCTGTTTTTTACCCTATTATTCGTTTTTAACATAGGACATTTGATTTTTAGTTTAGGTCTGTTAAATAGTCAATATTGGCTGTTAAATAATAAAACTGATGCCTCTGCAACTTCTCTCACTCACATAATTTATAAAAATTTCTACAAAAAAAATCCTTCAAAACAATTGGTACATTAAATTACCTTTTTAAATTTTTTTTAAACTTCTTATGTTAACATTATCTGGTGACATTGAGTCTAATCCTGGATCTGTACAATATTATATAGAAAACCTTATTCTAGAACATCAGCAATTATGGCTCCCCTTTAGATAAAAAGGATAACACTTCATTCATTTTAATATTTACAGCATACTACCAAAAATTGAATTTTTAAGAAGGACTTCAATTATTTCAAATCCATCAGCTATTTGTATTACTGAAATTTATCATGATAACTCCATAGATGACATGGAAATTGAACACAGTGGATATCAAATTTTAAGGAAAAAAAGAAATAGATTTGGTAGTGGTGTTATTTGCTACATCAAAAGCGATCTTACTTTTAATGATACACCCACAAGTGGCATTGAAAACATTTTGTTGATATTTTCTCCATCTTACCAAACCTTTTATAATGGGTACAGTTCACAGGCCACCTGATATCAACAATTTTTTGAGCTTTTAACCCACACTTTGCTCTAAATTTATGAAGATGGAAAAGATGTATTTACTTTAGGAGACCTAAATGTTAATTGATCTTTTGTATAATCACTTGAAATTTCTCTTTCTGATTTTCAACCAATTTTCTGTAGCCGAAAAATCATTAAGTTTACACCAATTACTAAAAAGTTCAGAAGTATGTGAAACTAAAGTAAGGACTTACTAAATGAAAGATTAAGTAGAGCAAATTTTCTAAATTAGGAATATTTTGATAATGTTAACTTGGCATTTGTAGATTTCTCACAAAAATCTAAACAGACTGTTAATGATATAGCACCTATGAAAACAATTAAAATAAAGAAAAATTCTTATGAGCGGTTTCAAAAAGAAGTTAGATAATAGTAAAAATGGCTATAAGACATAAATTCTATAAACAATTTAAAAGTAAAAAAACAGATGCAGACAAGGAAATATTTAGCAGAGTTAAAAATGATGCTCTTGGAACTATTAATAGATTATTAAAAACTTAATGAAGGATATAGAAGCTTCAAAATCAATAAACCCATCTTCGCAATGCATTCACATTTTTGTTTAAAACAAGGTAATAACTTTGTTTTTGACCATCTTCATTTCTAAGGAATTTGAATTCTCAAAGATAGCTGAAGGTGTAGTTAAAAATATATTTAATGATTTAGAGTTTAATAAGTCACCAGGGTTTGATAAAACATCATCTATGTTCTTTAAGGACGGATGTGCTTCTATTTTGATACCATACATAAATAAATCTTGCTTCTAGGATTACCACATTTCCATATGATTGCAAACTAGCTAAGATTGCTGTGTTATTTAAAAATACAATTTATCGAGGCACATCCATTAAACAACATACCTCAGTAAAATACCTACGATGCTTATTAGATCAAACACCGAGTGGAATGACAATGGGTCGCTATGTTTTAAATAAAAGTTATTCCAAACTCAGGTTTTTATGTTGAAAATCTTAACGCCAGCTTTAAAGCGTGGTCTACGCAATGTTCTGAATCAACATCACTTAAACTATGAAAATCACTTAAATCACTTAAAATACGTTTGAAAAGTTCAGAAAATAAATATATATTTTTTTTATTTATTTTTTTTTTTTTTGTATAAATACATATATTACGAATTTGGGACACAGGACGAGGACATACATACGCCATCTAAATCCTGCTATAATATGCTGCCCGAAATTAGATGGTGGTTTCACCGTAGGTCATCAAGTGGGCTCGAACCACATACATTTTCACTACGGTCTCCGTAGTTCTGCTCCTCAGACCACTGCGCCACGGATCCACGGAAATAAATATAAGCATAAGATGTTGCTCAAATATGAATAGTCGTCGCGATATTGGTACTGAGCAGTATCTAGCCATATTGCTCCACATGCATTTAAATTCTGCAGTAGAACCAACTTAAAATACATGTTCGAAAATTTTTAAATTTCTGAAAATAGAAGAATCAATCTACGCATCCGTATCGATC
>JAUZNK010002029.1:0-11693 GCA_035046665.1 Euphysa ruthae
GGATTTGAGCGATGATATTTGTGGAGACACCACTATTTATGGTATTCCCATTTTTGATATATATATATATAATAATAATATATAAATTTATATATAATATATAGATATGATATATGGCAATTGCGAAAATTATTTTCGCAAACCTAAATAACGAACACTACATGAAAAAATCACCACATTGATTTTGCTTAACAGGAAACAAAGACGAGAGTAAACCAAACTCCCTATGACATGGTAGAACAAACAAATTTGTTCATTTTGTTTCATTATGCCAGGCAATGTTGTATTTTGGCAGTCTATCATTAAAGCGTGATCTGGCAAATACGGAAACAAAATTAAAAAAAAAAAAAAGCCGAAGGAAAAGTACGAAATCAAAAGTCTCGCGACGACAACAGCTGTTGGCTTTAACATCTTTCTTTTATAATGAGAGTGAAAACGTTTCCGAAAATATACTATTTTTATGTTTTTTGTAAATATCTTTCTAAAAAAATGATAAAAGTAGAACAAAAACCTCTCTTAAAAGTTTTTTGTGGATTGTGGATTTGAAAAATTTTTTTATTAATGTCTTTTTTGGGTAACACATAATTATCATCTTTTGTTGAGCCTAACCGGATTATAATATCATATTTTATACTATCGGAACCTCCCAAGGAGTAATTTAATCCCGATTCAAGGGAAAACCAACGACCGTTGACCAAGCTTTTTTGGTAGCTAATCGCCATAAATAACCAGAATTGGTAGTAGTTGCTATCAATTTCTGCGTATATTGGTAAAATATCCATTGGTTCTAGATTATCTTTACATTAAAAAAAAAAAAAAAAAATTAATGATAAAAATATATATACAGTACACAATATTATTAATAGCAAATAAATTTCAATCGAACAAACTTTCAACTTCTTATAGCAGAGTTTATATTTCAATGGGAATAGAAAAGTTGCAAAGAATGGTATTATATTTGTTTCTGTGTTAATCCTTGTATTCGCATTTTTTGATTATAAATCACGCACAATGCAAATACGGTTTCAGGAAAACTACCCCAGTACAACAAACACCCGGATATATACCCTCATGTAATAAACTCCCCAGAATTTCACCCCATGAAAAGCTACACAAGGACCTGAGAGCATTGTTTCTGTAAAAAATTTGTCGTTTTCAATGTAATTCCTTTTGCAAAAATTATACACCTTGATATATTTTTATTACCCTAACGTTTTTTTTTTTTGAGATGAAACGTAAAAATTTTCTCCATTTTCCTGAATCTTTCCGATTGAGAGAAATTTAATTAAAACTCATGTTTTTTTCATAAAAAATAACTCTTGTTGTAAAGGTTAGTAATTTAAATTATTGCAAGGGGGCTTCGACATGCAAACTGAGAGGAGTTTTGAATAATTGACACAATAATTTCTTCAATCAATCGTTTAGCTGTTAAATAAATAAAATATGGTTGACAACTCTAGTACTAAAATCCTAGATTAAAGGCAATGCTGCGAAGGTAACATATACACCATACCCCGATTAGTTCATCCTTGGCATTTCCTGGAAATGTCAAGGATGAACAACCGTATTGAAAGGTGGCACCGGTAGTTCCTAACCCTTTGCTCATCTTCCCATCCACCATTGTGGAAATTCTTGGAGCTCAGGAAGAAAGAGCAATCTCTAAATCGAGTAAAAGGGTGGCACTCTCCTCCTGTTCATCGCCACCGAGACGTGGTTTGTGATGAACAGATTCTAACTATTGTGCGATGGAAGATATTCCATCTCTGTTATGGAAACATAGCTTTTTATAATCCAATGTGATGGGTTTTTGTATGAACCATTGCCATAAGCGTTGGTATGACTCCTTTTTATAAATACTTATATGATCTATTGTCATGGGTTTTTGAATGACTTTTTTTAGAAATTTTTGCATTAGATTATTAGGCTTAACATTCTCAAATAAATTTTCTTGGAACTTTTACATTAAATCCATTGTAAAATCTCTAGTTGGTTCTCTATCCCATGTGCGGCGCTATCTTTTGGCCCAACTTACCCGAGAGTATACTTTTTCTCTATAAGGCAACCATTTATTGAATATTACTGCATATTGGGGAGGGAGCCTTTACTGTATGTCTACATCATTTTCGTTACCGAAGTTAGAAAAGTGTACCTAACATTATTTGCTCCGATCTTGGTTCGAAACTTCAATAACTATCACTGTTTTTTAAGTATTGGACACTGTTATGATGAATTGAAAGGATAAGGTTTTCATCTACTCCTCATCCTTTAACGTGAGTACCGTAACTTACCTATTTATCCCTTGACAACCTGTGCCATTAAAGGACTAAATTATTTCATAAAAACATTTATTCATCTTAAATTCATCCGATTAATAGGTTTTGGCCTTTAAGAACGATATGCTGGAGATCAGGAGTTCGCCCTCCATTTAAAGATGATTGCCGCTTGTGTATTTACCACCTCAGCATGGTATTTATGACTTCAAACAGTTATGCAATACTATTTGGTTTCTCTATGGAGCAGATATTGATGAAGTGATTGATTGTTTTGAAGATAACTATATCGGAAGTTTTCAACAAAACGGGCCACATGGTATTCCAATCTATCCCGTTGAAATGTGTAACATAGAACTGTTCAAAACTTCCAAGAACCGACAACCACATCGAGGGATATCACAACAAACTAAAACCAATGTGCGAGTGCCAGAATCCCAGCTTTTAGAAGTTTTTGGCTGTTATAAGAAAATCAATGTCACTCAATCGGCTTAATATGGTTCAGGCAGAAACTGGCCATCCTCCTCCTACACAACAACGGCACCATCAAAGAATTGTAAATATTGCTGATGATTTTCCAAACCGCGACACCTTGCATGAAATAAGAAGTATTGCGTATAACATAAACTATTTGTATTTTACGGTTTTAAGCAGTTTTTGTCTTCACGTTTTTTATGGGTATAAATATTATGTCACTATTAATTTAAAAACGAAATTTCTTATATGAATTCTTTCGTCTTAAAATAACAAACCCACATTTTTTGGTCTCAAAAATACTCGTCTGTTTAAACAGTAAATTTTAGCATTATTTTTTAACTTAAGACTCATGATCTTTGATAATTAGGAGTTAAAACCAAACTATTATTCCACGCTCAGGGCTGGAAATAATATTAAATTTTATTTCATGGAGGTATATGTACAGGGGGTTTGTTGTATTAGGGGTATACTTCCAGGGGTATATTTCCCAGGGCTATTTTTCCTGACATCTGCGAATACTAGCATTAAATATAATATCTTAATTTTTATCTAAAAAATAACATTTACTCACAAGACAAAAATCATGTTATTTTCTGGTCATTTTCTAAATGTATAGAGAAAGAAAACGCACTTGCCAACAATATCTTGCTTGTGCTCGTCTAGAAATCAATCTGTTGATGTGCTGTTGAACTCTCCTTTGAAAAGATTTTTCACTGAAAAATAAAGTTGCTTTTAGATTAAAGAACTTTAAAAATGCTCCAATATTGTTTTTATTTTTATCAAGAAATCTTTAAGAAATCTTTATTGTCTCTCGAGATTTCAAATTATTATAAACATTATGACATCACAAGCTGGTTAGCTAGATTTTAGGTATACATTATTTGCTATAACTTTTTATGTATGTTATATTACCATATTGATTCAACTTTATTGATGTTTATCTACAAAGGAAAAAAATCGGGCGGAAATATGACAGGTGACAAGTTATGTAAAAATTCACGGACAACGATAAATCATTAATGAGTGTTATGATTTGTTTGAAAAATTTACATAATATTTTATCATACTGAGTCGAATATCAAGAAAATATGTTAACCAGTTTGTAAGCTATATTGCAAAGTGAAAAAAAAAGGCCTGGAGCTGGTCACCCTTTAATCATTATTTTTAATTTTCAACTAATTTGTCTGAATACTCTATAAACTGTACGATTTCGGGGAATTTTATTGGTATGGTTTTGGGGGCATTTTATGGGTGTGCACTAAATCAAATTTATGATAACATATAAAGCTCTATTTGCTACTTCATCAATTGTTCAAAAATATCTATTTTCTATTACAAATGCACTTCTATGTAATCGTTTTACTAAAAATTGGCCTATCCTAAGGACACTTATGTTTTTATTTTTTAGCAGGTATTATAGTTTAAATAATATTCATAGCACTTTTGAAAGTAAATTTTTTCAATAATTAGATGGAGAAAATACCGCTAATTTAGCTTGAAGTTATATTTTTTTTGTATAAAATTATGAAACAAATTTTCGTCAGTCAAAAAGTAGACTAGAAACTAATATGCTAACAAAATACTTTCACTAACATTTCAAAATCTTCAGTCAGCATTTCTTCTGGAAATAAGTTGTGGTAAAAAAAAACTCTTGAATGCATAAATATGTTGAATAAAACACTCTTGAACAAGCAATGAAAAAAGTTTTAAATTATTGAACTTGATGCAATAAATTAATATAGTGGACTGAGAAATAACCTTCTAACAGATGGGGTATGTATATTTTGTAGTTGGGCAAAACATACCAAATAAATTACCTTCGGGTCCAACAAAAGAATTTACAGTATTGCATGACTGTTCCTCAACAGAACAGTTTTCTGGATGTACTAAAAAGTAAACAATTGAATACACCGTGATATCAGTAAAGAAATGTACAAAATTTGATTATATATGTATTAACTTTCAGACTGGCTGGCTAAAAAACAGTATTCAAAATAGGAAAAACATATCTAACTTAATGGAGATTCATAGTATCAAACTTATTTACTTTACTGAACATAATTAAATCTAACTATGGGTGCTATGAAAACGCAATTACATAATCACAACATACAGTGTTGTACTTAACACAAAAGATATGATTTTTAGCAACTGACTGTAATTTTTGGAATCAAATGGTCGGTCAATGAACAAGTTTGTTAAAAGAAGAATTTTCAGCAGTCGATGACTGCTCTTTTTTTTCTCAGTAAATGCTAACAACCTTTGTGGGATTTGGAAAGTTATTAAATATGAAATCTGATCAATGTCAAAAGTCAAGAGTTCATTGGAGAATAGTCTGCAAGAAGATAATGTTTATATAACTGACCCTTCACATATTTCCAAAGATTTCAACACTTTTTTCACTTCCATTGCTCAAAAACTTAAACATCTAATCTAAATAACTTAAAATTTCATCTCTCACATCAAATTTGCAATCTAGAAAGGCATCTGGACCTAATAGTATACCGATCAGTAAAGTTAAAAATTTTGACAATGAATTTTCTCTTATTCTTTCTCAAAAAAATTAATATCTCTTTCAAAATGACAGATTTCCTAACCTTCAAAAAATCTCTTCGGTTCTTACCCTACCAACCCTCCAAAAAGAGTTATCAATATTTATGCAATAACTACAACAGACTATTTCACTTTCATCCAAAATTACTGCTTGAAAAAATTAAGGTAGTACTCAAGATTGTATTCTTTTCTAAACAGTTTATTCTATAACATTTTACAGAACTTCACTTTTGGTTTTCAATCGAAATATTCAACAGTTTATGCTCTTATAAGTACAACTCAAAAGATAAGAGAGGCTCTTGATACTGATAATTTTGATTGTGGCATTCTCATTTATCTACAAAATTTGATGGTTTACATAATTTATATTCTTCCAAAACTCTATAATTCAGAGGACTGTCACCTGTAATATTCATTAAGTGAATTGATTTGGAATTATAACCTAGATATCAAAAGTTATAGCACATCATGTATCTAGCCAATTAATAATGTGAATAAACTTTGCAAATATCTTTACAAATATTTAAAAAAACTTTGTTAAATATCATTTTAATGCAAGCCTTAGTAGTCACGAAAGAATATTCAAGAGTATGATCACACGAAAAACCTTTCAACCACTTAGCTTATTAATATAAAAATAAAAATTGACTACTAAACCTGGCAGTCTAGGTGTATAAAAAAAAAAACTTAACATCGCAAAAAACCTATACCAGAGTGTAACCTCAATAAGTATAAAGTCAGTCTTGCTCATTTATCTACAGCAGAGAATTGCCAGAAAGACTGTTAGAACATTATTTCTGTTAGGTTCTGTTATATCATTTATATATCGTTTTCCTTTACACACAAAGTTTTAAATTAATTACTTTGGATTCAAACTGGGTTTTCTGTTCAGTGACATTAGTTTTGTGTTTTGGCATCCTTTCTTCTGAACTTTTGGATTTTGATTGGAGCTTTTTTCCACATCCACCCTCACTTTCAACACAATTTTGCTTCGCGATTTCTGACATTGTAAACATGCCTAGTGTAAAATAAAAATGATTAGGTATACATGGCTAGATCAGCATCAATGATCCTATTAAATTTCCAAATTAGAATTGTAAGTTAATATTGAAGAAACAATGGTGCATACTTACTTTTTAATCACTAGTCCCATCGGACAGTCGGTTACATAAAAATAAGATTTTCGGTCCTCAGAAATTGACTGCCTATGTTTTTAACAAACGATAAATAACAATCTATGCCACACTATTTATATGAAAAGTTCAAATTACATATTGCAGAATCTGGTTTAAAAAATGGGGTGATCGGACAGGGTATGCCACAAAAACCCAAACAGCAAGAAACAGCACTGAATTAAGGGGATGTTAACAATCAAAAAAATTTATTTTTAGCGGCTTTTTTGCAGTAAATAAGGCTGGAGGTAAGAGAATAGACCGTTAAAATGTAGAAAAATATAAACAGATAAAAAATGTTCTATATAAGATATGTAGTTCTGCTTTCTATTTGTGCTTTACTATCTGCATATTACAAGAAAAATTAGGACAAAGCCTGAACACATTTGAAGAGATTATCTTGACAAGGTAATTCTACAAATTTGTTAAACGTAACCAAAAAACTTTTCATTAAGAAAGCCATCTTGGAAGATGCTGAAATGACTCGACGAGTATTAATGTTTTACCAGTTGTCAATCAAATCATGTCAGTGTTGCTCAAGCTACTTTTCATTTACGATGGTTTGATTGCTAACTTAAATTTTTATATATAGCAGCTTTAAAGATCGGGAAACTGATGTCGTTTCACAATAAAATAAACACATTTTTGTATTACATCAGAGTTAATATGATAAACAAATAGAGATAAACATCTCATATATATAACATGTATATAAGCATTTTAAAATGTATCTAGATACAATTTACACTGAGTGGAGAAATTTTTGAGGCCTTAGGCCCAGGGGGAAGGGGTCGCTACACTAATGGCAAAAAGCCGTTAAAAAAGAAATTTTTCGATTGTAGACAGCCTAGAGGGCCACATCCATATAAACATTCCTTGTCAGTACGCAAAAGTCTACATCCGTATTACAACGTCACTAATAAACTAATTAACACCTTTCAAAAACACTTGATTTCAAGCCTACGCTATTCCTATATAAACCTTAAAATTTTTAATTGTAACTAGCCTGATGATAAGAACAGCATGACTCCTGAAACTTCGCTCAATAAAATTTTATAACTCATGACATGCGTTTTATCTCTTTAATTATTAATGCCTGAGTTGACAAGCACAAATATTTTTGGAATAACATTGATTATATTTGTTAATAAACTATGATATATAGCATCCATAAAGAGCATAAAAATGTAACAACCCTTTTTAGGATTTAAGTTTTTTCTTTAAAGCTAAAACATGATCTTGTTGTTGTTTGCTTTTATTCCAAATCTATTACTTAAAATCCCTTATTTATAATCTCTAGGCGCTTCGATCCATTATTATCTGAACGATAATCAAACAACGCATAATGATGCCAAAATGTTTAAACGAAGTGTAAGCCTACGTTATGAAATCACCGAAAATTGTTTAAAATTAAACTATCACAACCGACAACATATTCATATTAAAGCGTGTTGGGGCAACTTCAATAATTAAAACGACTGAAAAGAAATCACATTGTTATGATCGCTACATAAATCCCGAAAAGTTTATATTTTGCTACAATAAATAAATTTAGTCATTTTCGATAACTTTATAATCTTGCATGATAAGAAAATGTTTGTAAACAAAGTATTTATTTTTGTAATAAAACCTTAATGTAGCTCGACGTGAAACGATTATAAATAATGTTGAGAGTATTTATAAGCATATGTTATTGCGCTTTAGTATTAAAATGTAGTAGTATAATTTTGACATTTACAAAGTGCTTCATCTTCAACTAATTCAGTAATATTACAGGTAGAAATTTTTGAAAAAGAGTCTAAACATTTAAATGAAACACTGCTCATTAAAACACGGTGTAAAGAAGAAAAAACATTATAGTGAAGTTGTTTTAGAAATATAGGGTGATTGGCATAACAAGAGTTCTTAAATAACTATTTCGGGGTCATGAATATCAAAATATTGGCTGTTTTACCAGAAAAATTTAATAACAGATCGACTGAGCGATACAGACCGTTTCTTTTATCTGAAGATCTAAAAAAGAAATAATATGTCCTTAATTAATATATATATTATATATATATATATATATACAAACATTCCAGCATGGCTACTTACGATGAAAAAACCGCAAATAGTTTCATTAATTTTGTAAACTCAAGCAATGGAAAAAAAGTCAGCTACATACGATGCTTTTGTAAATGAGCTGCCTGTTGGATTGGAACGAAAGTATATTGTAAACTTAGGTTGCGGTACAGCTTATATTACCCAACAAGTTGCCAGAGCAAATCCACAATCTATTGTAATTGGATTGGATGAAAATGAAAAGTTTTTAAATTAATCAAAAGTACAGACTATTGCAGCAGTGAATATACAGTTAAAGCATGGAAACATGAATACAATGGAAGATTTTGAGGATAACAGCACAGATGTTGCTGTTAGTTTTTTTGCATTTCCTGTTCACACTCCGAGAATTTAGGACGCACTAGATTTCTTAGCACAAAAGATGAAAAAAGGTGGAAAAGTGATTTTTGAAACATCCGTTTTCGAATCAAAAAGTAATTGTGACCTCCCCTGTGTTCCTGTTCCAATACGATTAGCAGAAGACCTTTTTGTACTGGATTATTTATACACCACAAGTAAGATATATCACTCACTCACCAAAGCAAATTTTATAGATATAGTCATTCATAAACCGAAATTAGTTGAATCCATGATTGACGCAGGCTTTTCTCAAAGTATTGAGATTGACTATTACGAGACAGTTATAACCGCTTCTTTGTCAAAATAAGATGCAGCTTTAGTGCTAAACTTTTACCAGTAAACTAAAACATCAGAACATTACAAGCATAAATTTTCCGATTCTAGCTCTACATTGGAAATGAATATATAATATACCTTACACGCGATTGCTAATTGGATTACAGTGGTGGAATGTTCCTATTCATTTATATTGAGTTTTTGTGCGCAATTTTGCTGAAATCAAAATTTCTGTTATTATCTTACTTTTATTTTTATTTCTTTATCATTTATTTGCAAAGCTATGAAATTAAACAATTTTGTTGGATCTTTTTTTTTTTTAACGGCAAGTTGTTTTTACTTTGACATAAAATTTGAGCCGATTGTTTAGAACCTCCCTTAACTGTTTTATATGCCATAGTTTTAAGTCATGTTAGAATTCTTGTGCTCTTATTTCTTATTTATTTCTTTTCTATTTTATGGTTTACTTTGCTTTTATAGTTTACTTTAAAGTATAAATCTTTTGAAATACCTACTTCCATCTCAATTATGTTGAGATGTAGGTGCAACTGTTTGACAAAGGATTAGAACTAGCGATAGTAGTTAATCTTCAATGAATTATCAATTACCATCAAATGCTTGTTATTGTTATTATTTAAATTCTATTCTTCTATTCAGCTATAGTAGCGAATTAAATTTATTAAACTGGTATTATATTAAGAAGTTACGTGATTCTAATGTAACGGAAAGGAAAATTTTATCTGTAAATTTTTTATATTTTTAGTATAAAATGAGACTAAAAGGGACTCTAACTGTTTTTCTCTTTTTGATGCAGCTTGATAAAGGTTGACGCTGTCGAATTTTATTGACGTAATTACCAATTGCAAAATTAATCCTAGAAATCTTGCATAGTTAATGTTTTAAAAAAATAATCAATGTATTGCTGTTTGCAATCTAATGCTGTTTGACGGAATAATTTTTTAACAATAGTACGTCATCACTGTCATATTGCAGTCTTATTAATTCAACTAAAGGTGCTATTTCTAAATAAAAACATTTTCTTTATAGAGTAAGAAAACAACACATTAAATTCATTATAGCACACCAAATTCTTTCACTTAAAATCACCAACTACTTTGTGCACTACTAACGCCTTCATTTCCAAAACCACCAAATTGATTGTGTGCGCTTAACACCTTCATCAATCATAATTATGAAACACAACTTGTGCCCCTTTGAAACCTTCATCACCCATATTTACCCAAACGATTGTTTGGGTAAGTATAAAAGTATAACGATTACTAGTATTACTAGTATTACTAGTACAGTATAACAGTATAAAAGTTGATATGCCAAAGATGTTAAGTTCGAATGGCAAAACCGCGCACAATTTTGAACATATATGTAAAGAATTCAATAAATATTTAAGTGATGTTGATCCAAACTTAGCGTCTAATATTAGATCGATGGAGAGGTATGGCTTTAAAAAAAAACGTCTCGATTCTTTCGTAAATGTGTAAATTAAATATAATAGATTTGACCATCAAGAATTTGATGACGCTGTTTCTTCTGTTAAACCAAATAAATCAAGGTGTTTTAATGAAGTCACCAGTAATATTTTTCTAAGTGTAGTTGACAGTATACGAAAATCTTTATTTTTTTGTTTTTAAGGAATAATTCAACGAAGTGGTTTATCCCGATCTGCTTAAAGCTACATGAGTAAATGCAATATTTAAGAAAAATAAACTTGTTTTAAATTTTCGGCCAATTTCTTTACTTTCAGGTTTTTTAAAAGTTTTTGGAGACGGTTATTTATAATATGATATCTAATTATTTTATAAATAATCGTTTGTTTTAAAACAAACAGATTTGATTTCAAAAAGGATGCTCCACTGACTATAAAAAAGACAGATTCAATATAGTTTTTAAGAGTGTTAATTGACCAAAACTTAAGTTTGATTCGTCATATGAAAATTTTAGAAACTAAACTATAAATGGCAAAAGGAGAATTTTATAAATGTAGATTTTTTTTAAACTGTACATCACGAAAATTTTGATATTTCAGTTTTTTTCGCAGTAGTTTATGTTATGCAAATATCGCTTGGGGAAGTAAAAGTAAAAGCCTTGTCGAGTTTTAAAATATATAGGAAAAGGTGAAAGTTCTAAACCACTTTTGCTTGAAATGAATGTTTGTCTACCAAATCAATGTTTTCAGGTTTTAATGTTTATGTGTCGCCATATGTGTGATACCTTCCCTAAAATTTTCAATACTTATTTTGAAAAAGCTACAAAATATAAAATCTCGCGTTTTCATTACAAGTATCTTTTAATCTATTAATTATTAATTTATATCAGATCATTTCTATATAAATCAAGATCATCTCTAGACTATAACTCACGAAAAAATCTCTATTTCAGCCTTGTATATAGCCACCTCTCCTATGCTAATATCGCATGGGGAAGCACCTATAAAACAAACTTAAAACTTTTAAAAAGCCAACAA
>JAUZNK010002030.1:0-11693 GCA_035046665.1 Euphysa ruthae
ATGTAAGTAAGTAAGTATGTAATTAAGTAAGTAAGTAATTAAGTAAGTAAGTAAGTAAATAAGTAAGTAAGTATGTAAGTAAGTAAGTAAGTAAGTATGTAAGTAAGTAAGTAAATAAATAAGCAAGTGTGTATGTACGTATGTAAATAAGTAAGTAAATGAGTAAGTGAGTAAATAATTAGTAACTAAATAGCGTATAGCTGAACAAATGAGTTCTTTTTCTTTAAAAGAATTTTGGATTTGATTTTCTAAAAAACCAAGGGCAGTATCCAGTCTTCTGTTTCCGTTCGTTTTGTCTGAATTTTTTCTTTGTTTTTACAAAAAATATATTTAGTTATATTATTTAGAATTTAATTGTTTCACTCATTTTTGTATAGTTCTACTAACAGTGTTTCCATGCATGTAGTTTTTCTTTTTGCTTTTAGATAGATGCAAATATTATGAAAAAAACTGGTATGATAAAAGAATTACTTATATTTTTTTTAATGTACGTTAATTAATGAACTAAATACTGATTACAGCTTTGATTCTTTTGAATTATTTAAAATTTTTTTTTAAATTTTGAATGAGTTACTTGAAAATTATAACCCTCTCTAAAAAAATTTTTAACAATATTTAAACGTAGATTTAAGTCATAGGATTTCTATCATCTGTTTGGGAATGGAACTAATTGCATAGGAGTTTCTGAAGTGAAGCAAACGAAAGATAATCGTTTTAATTTGAATAGGAACATGATAACCACAATTTTTTAAAAAGAAAAGAACTACACTTTAGTAGTAAGTATTCTGATAACATAATAAATTTACGAAACACATGAAAAGACATTAAAAGTATTATTCAAACAAAGTATAAAACAAATTTTATTCCAAAATGCCTTCTCAACATCGGGTTATCGATAACAGATTCTTCTCAAGGTGCAAATAATTTTAATTCATATTTTTTTTCTCATCGGAGCAAGTCTAGAATCTAAAATACATTCTCCTCATGTAAGTTTTGAAATTTGTTTAATAAATTCGAATTTTTCTGATTTTCTTATTTCCCCGAATAATATGAAAAATGGAAAAGCTTCCTAGCCCAATAGAAATCCAACCACTGTTTTCAAACAACTTGATAGTGAAATTTCAGTTGTTCTCGCCAAGTTAATTGACTCGTCTATTCAATTACCCGCGTAGCTCAGTTGGTAACACATATGGCTCCCAACCGTAAGTTTCCAGTTTAAAATCCGGGTAGTGCGCATTCAGCTTCTTCTATTTCACCATTGTTTTAAGAATTATCGAAACTAAACTGCGTAATAGAAACGTATAGCAGCACTCTCTAATTTAAATGAAATTTTAGAAAAGCTTACGTGTTCTCGTTACTATAGATCCTTAGATATATATAATTGCATTTCTGAAGTTCAGTTCGGATTCCGCACTAAACATTGAACATCTTACATTCTAACGAGCAATATCGAAAAGATTCGGGAATCTATCGATGACGGTTATTTTTCGTTTAGAATATTTATTGAAATTCTATGATCCATCAAGTCTGGGGACAGCGCAACAATTTCGATTTAAACAAAATACATTCAATGTAACGATAGACTCAAAAGTAATCAATTTCCAACATTTTCGCTTTGATGTATCGTCCTTATTCAAGAACCTTAATATTCCATTGTTTTTAAACCTTGTGCGAATCTAAAAACCCATGTTTGTTTTTGACACTTTGGCAAATCAATTACCATTTTCCATTTTAAAATTTTTGACACAAACTCGTCACTTTCATTCTCATTACACTGGAAATGTCAACAAAATTAGTAAATTAGTAGTACCTGTATTTATAGGAGTAAATTATGATAAAAGTTCACTAAATTATTATTGCACTGCTGAGAGGAATAAATCTATTTCTGAAATCAAAAAACATTTTCATATTATAAAAATTCTATAATCGACAGAACTTTTCTTGAATTTAAATAGATTAATCATTTCAACAGAATAATTAATTCGCAAATTCTTGTATTAGAAAAAATTTGTTTTATAAACTCAATTTTCTTACCTCTACACTAATGCTCAAGGTTTTTTGATAAAATTTAAAAAAATATAAAATAAAGTTTTCTTTTTTTTAAGATAATATCATTCACGGAGTCACTCCCTTGGGACAGCTTTTGCTATATGAGTGACTCCTTCATGTTTTAGCATTTGTTATTTTAAAAAATCAGCTCTAACTTATAATATTTACAAATATATTTATGGCTATATTGTATTAAACCTTGTATTGCTAATCATATTGGGAAATAATAAGAAATCAATATTTCTATAAGCGGCCCTTATTACAGACCTTACTAAAAACCTTAATAAAAAAAGTAATAATGACGTAAAACAATCTGACGTCACTTATTTTTACAAAGACATCTACTATGAGGAAGCATCACCTTGCTGCAACTTTCGTTGAAATATTCAGCGTTCTTTGTAGCAAAACGTGGTATATAAAATGTTAAACTTATTACATACAACTAGGAAAAGGGCAAAAGCCGCAAATACTCATAAGAAGTTGCATTATAGATCACTATTTATCTTTTCGAAGAATAATGCTTTTCGTCAATATATGCATAAAGTTTCGAGTTCTCCAGTCTTCGAATATTTTATACTGGCTTCTGTAATCATTAGCTGTATTTTAGCTATGTCGCAACCAAATAAAGAATTCTACGATATAAACAACCCGTATATTTTGGCTGATATCGTCCTTAGTATTGTTTTCGCTATCGAAGCTTTGATGAAAATTATTGCTGATGGATTTTTACTCCACAAAGGAGCTTATTTGCGTAATGGTTGGAATATATTTGATTTTTTTGTTGTCGTTAGTGGTAAGTTTAACTCTAAATTTTTAAACTTTAATTTCTAGACAGTTTTAAAAAATACTCCGCGTTGAAGTTACCAATTTTTCTTAAACAAGCCTAAATAAAATATTGTTAGAGAAGAGTTTTTTTAGTTAAGGACGTCCCAGTAACATTTTGACACGTACTGCAGTTAATCCTCCTTTATGGCATACACAATCGAATTTTTGTTCCTAATCATGGCATTATTATTATTATTATTTTTTTTTTTTTGATGAAAGTAGGTATTTTAAAAATTCGGAAATAGCAACTTTTAGATGGAATCAGCATATTTTATTAAACCTGTTTTTGAAAATTTCATGTGTTACAAGCACACGCTAGGTACAATAATGCATAACTTTAATCTGCATTTAGGAAATTTTTGTCTTCAATTATTCTTTTTCAAGATTTGAGAGTTTTTTAAACCGTTAAAAGTTAAATTTTGTTTTTATTGTACTTTACCAAACTTACGTTTAAGGTTTTAACCATACTTGCACAAGCATAATTTTAAGTCTCTCTCTAACCATGTTTAAAATTGTTTTATATTTATAGGAACGATCTCAGACCTTATTTCGATCACAAGTACACATAATACATCATTAGGCTTAAAAACCTTGAGACTTTTTCGAGTGCTTCGACCTTTACGACTGATTGCAAAATCTAATGACTTAAAAGTTGTATTAGAAACGATCATTAAATCATTTATAACTCTGCTTAACGTGCTTTTTTTCCTATTTCTCGTAATCGCCTTATTTGCAATAACTGGAATGGAACTGTTTGGGGGTAAGAATATATTATCATTAATAACATTTTATTTAACAATACAACCAAGGTTTTCCTTATTAATATATTAACATAATTAATACTAATATTTCGGTCGAAAAGATTTGGAAAAATTGCTTGTTGGGTATATCATTAATTTTTTCGATAGATTCTTCTAAGCCATTTATTTTGCGCAAAAATTATATAAATTTAAGTCTATATCCTTTTTGAAATACTTCTATTAGTTGCTCAATTCAATCGCAAAACAAAATAAGATCAGTTTTTTCTATAAAATTTTCATTTTCACATACAAGTCTAGTGTGTAACTATAACAAAAAAATGCAATAACCTTGTTTCAAACCTTCTTTAACAACTGTTCTTTTCCAACTGTTCAGAGAGGTGTATCAGATATCGTATTTATTGCAGAATAACCATTTTTTGAAAACGATTTTAATTTAATCAGCTCTGTTAATGGGTTTACCATGATTTTTATTGTTGAGTTTAAGATGAGGTGCAACAAAACTTTCAAGAAAACTCCCGTGCCTCTCGTTGTCTATTTATTTTTTCATACAATAATTTATTTCTGATTTATTTTAAAATTTATTTGTGTAGCTGTAATATAATATTTCAATGTTTTTAGATATAATAATAATAATAATGAGGCAGGCCGTTATGGCTGGAAACTGCTCTAAGAATTGATTTTTGAAGTAAATGTTGAAGGAAAAGATTTTTTTCTTTTATGTTCTTTTTTTTTGCGTTAGACATCCTAAAATCGAGGAGTTGCCACTTCGAAAATACGCAGTTGTCATTTTTTATGGGCTAAATTACTCCCAAGTTTTCCCAATATTTTTTCGTGGTTTTTGTTTTGAAGTTATGTTTTTTTAAATCAAAATTTAATACTGATTTTTTTTTTTTCTTTAATTTTTTTTAAAAATGCTTAGTTTTGAAATTCTACCCAATTTATCTGTTGAAACCTGACCGATTTTCTTTACATTAATTGTTCGACGTTTTTATTGAAGTTACTTGCTTCAAATGCAATGGTAGAAATAATTTTTAAAAATACAGTATTTTTTGGTTGTGTTTTTAGGTTTTCCTGAAATTTTTATGGTATAAGCAGTTTATTATGTATATGTTATATATAATTAAAGAATTTATAAAATATATTTTAATTTTTTTTATCATAATACACTTTAAAAATGTTTTGAGTACCTTCAAATTTACACTCACCATCATACCAAAAGTCGCCAAATTCGCTAAAATTTGTCCGCTCAGAAATGAATTCACGTAAGCTTTACTCTTTTACCTACTATGTGTACAGTTTGCATACAGTTTATATTGTTCAGATCGATTTTTCCATACAATATCTCCATATGTAGCATTGGAAATTAGCCCGATCAATATTTTTATGAAGAGAATGTAAAATTAGTGATAAAAACTCTTAGGGTATTTTTCAAATTTTACATACATAGCATACTACATAGCAACAATAGTTGATATCATTTTCTTCTTTACTTTTGTATAACCTGCATGCATATTTCTCAAGCAAATGCCTTAAATCATCGTTGATGTAAAGTAATAAACCAAGTTTCATAAATGGTTGGATAAGATCTTAGTGTTCTTTAAGCACATTATATGCTACAGGCTTTCCTTTTCCATAGAACTAGCTTAAAGTCGCACAACCTAGTATAAAGAAAACATATAAAACGCAAAACCGAAAATAATCAAACCTTACCACTGATTAATTGGCAATTACACTATTTAGTTTTTAATGATGTTTCCTATTTCTTTTCATATTAATTACTTTGACTGTAAAGTTATTTTCTTGATATAATTTTAACAGTTAGTCTTTATATAAAAGTTTAGTACAAAAATATATGTAATATTTCATTAGAAATGATTCACCTTGTGTCCAATTTTCTCGATTTTAACTTGGGTGAAGTCCCAATAAAGCAATACATATAAGCGAACCAAAATTTTCTCTGACGGGTTTTAAAGAAAAGATAAAGATGTTGCCTCTACTTTCAGATAGAAAGTATATGCCTGAGATAACACTTAGGCTAGCATCTATTGCAACCAATAAGACATCGATATTAGGTGAGCGTATAACAATATCTCTACAACGTAATGTTTCAGATGCAAACTTAGCGTGTAGAAGCACTCGGATATCCGTTTCCTCGTTTCACAACTGAGTTCATTGACTGACGAAACCGTAATCGTATTTTATTCCACTTCCAATTTATGGCATATACTTTCCATGTGGAGTATACAATTTTTTCCTTGAAAAGATGGATTCGAAACCGTTTGTCCGCTAAATTGTTTTTGTGTAAACTGTACCTTAGAAAACTAAGAGCTCGCAAATATTTATTGATTACTTTTTTTTGTCCAATTTATTGCTCAAACAGCGATGTTTTAAAAAAAACAGACGCCCACGGAGACACAGTAAGCAGTATTGAAAAATAGGTTTGTTTCAGTTTAAAAATAATTTTGCAAGGCTAATTCAATACATAACAAATCATCAACAGGTAGGAAAGTGGGGTTTCTACTCATCAATAGCTGTTGCATGAGTATTTGCATCGATACCTAAGTATTGTATCAAAAGCAAAAATGGAACCATTAAAAGTGAAAGCTAGCCTTTACTTTATCGGAGATAATTCCTTCTTTTTTGCGAACTATGGTGATTTTTAATAATATAACAAAAGAAAAAGTTCGAGAAGTAAAGCTTTTGAATGAAGATGAAGTACTTGCATTATTATTAACTGATGTTGTTGTTGTTGTGCTAGTAATGACACCATGAAAAGATTCTGGTGGTTGTGGATCACCACAACGTCATGATGTCGCATCATATGATCTTCATTTAGAACGTGCTAAATGAACCCAATATATTCTAATGGGTATAAGCTCAACGATCTCCCAAGACTTTTTTCGTTTTAAACACATGATAATCTGTTTAATCTGATAATTTTTATAACAGGAAGAACACTTCAAAACTTCCTTTTTTCAGCTGTACGTTTGCTTGATTTGTGGGCAAAATTGAGTCTTGGCCACTATCTTTTAGTTTTGATAGTTTTAGCAAAAGTATTTTCCGTAAATACTCTGAGTTTTCCACTTTTTACATCAAAATACATAGGGCACTGCATATTTTCTTCGCTTTCATCTGCCATTTATGTTTACATTTTGAAATTTTAGAAAGTTCGTAACACATGTGACACCCAAAAGTAAGGTTTTTGGTTCAAATCCAGGTATTGCCCACTCAGCCTATAAGTAGCATTCAATTCGTTTTGGTGCAATAAGTTTATGGTTGTCTGGCCAAGTGGTTATTTACTGTAAGCTCAAAAGGGAGTTCTAAGTACGCTAGAAATAATTTCTGAAAAACATAGCTTTAAGCTAATTCTTGGCCCCAATTTTAAAATAATATACGTTGGAAATACGTTCTTTCTCTCTCAAATAACAACATTTTTTTAAAGAAAAAGTTTGATAAACAGCCTGTTCTACCGTTCTTTATTTATCTTTTTGTTTCAAAACAAAATCGTAACGAATCTTTTCTATACAATAAAAATTAAAACAAACAAAATTTAAACTTGAATTGTGAACTACTTGCATATGTTTGAGGGGGCAACTCTTCAAATCTAATAATTCTTCTACTTTGAAACTCTAGTTACCACATCAATATTTTTGTCGCTCGATATGTATCACGAAACAATATTCGACCATAACGAAAGGCCTAAATAATGTAATAATCTATTTATAAAACATTCATAAATAAATCTATATTTAATATTTTTTTTAATCTAAAATTTAGAGTTTTCTGTTGTGAAGCGTTCTCAAACACCCACGTTCAATCTGTTATGTGAAAAGGGAAAATACGTTACCTTTGATTTATCTATAAGGAACATGTTTTTTTCATACTGTTTTTGATATTGTTAGGCAAACTCAAAACCGCATGCACAAATTTCTCACGAGCAAGAGTAATGCCTTCACCCCTGGTGTGCATGATGCATCCGCATAATACTGAGTGTAATATAAGTGCCATTTGCAATGAAAATAAGGAAGGGATTAAATCAGAATACGCTTCGTTTGATAATATCGCTCTTTCATTGTTAACTGTACTTCAAGTCATCACGATTGAAGATTGGATTTTTTTACTATATAAGGTAATTTTTTCTTTCGCTATAAATTATCATTTTAGAAGTTTTTTTTGGTTACTTTTATATATGCAAACAACTTTGTTAATCATAAATAAATATATATATATATATATATGATCATGATATCAAGAGGCCTTACAAAATTGGCAGTATATCATACACCTGAAACACTGCAATAAACTGCTATACAATATTTTTGTACATATATTGACTGTCTAAGCATTCATAAGCTTAAATTGTAATTGAAACAGTCTAAGAATGCTTCAAAAATTTTTTTTTTAGTTGGCACTAGTGACATCATTGTGGCACACCTGGATTTACTTTGGGGCGTTGATATTAATTGGTGGTTATTTTGCAATGGGCTTGATGGTCGGAGTGTTGGGGAATCAATATTTAATAACAAAAAAAACTATGAAAAACCTACGCAAGGTGGAAAATGAAAAAACTATCAGAGAAAAGCTGAGAATCTCACTTAATTGTAATTTTCTTTTAAAATTTTTTTTCGATCTTTATTTCAAGGTTTTCAAAATGAGTTTAAGTGGACTAAGTTTCATTTATAAAAGTGAAAATTTTATCCAGAGGTCTATCAGTCTTCTATAAAATTAACGGCCCTGGTTGAATATTTCTTATTTTTCATACAATTTGCGGAAAAAGTGACTGCATCTAAATTTTTTACCAAATCTAATAAATAATTGAAAGAACTATTTGGATAAATTTAGCAAAGCTGTAGTAGTGTTTTACTAGATATATATAAGTCCTTTGATATATGTTATTTTTATATACTGAGTAAGCTATCGATCACAGCTAATAAGTTTAATAAGGCTGCAATGGTTAATAAAACCTATTTGCGTACCAAGAGAATACATCATACTATATTTTTCATTTTAAGTTTGATTGTTTTTTTCTGATGTGGCTGATTCGTAATAAAAAATGAAATTTTCTAACCATCAGAATCTACCAAAGAACCTATTAGTTGCATTTTCTCTCATTATTCAAGACAGTTAAATTTCATTCAATCAATCTCATCATTCAAAAAAGCTAAATGTCACTTTTTTTTCAAATTTTAGCCAAATTTTTGATAACATTAACCTTAAATGTAGAAATAAATTATCTAGAGATAAGCAACCAAACCAAAACTTGTTCAAACTCATATGTTTTTGTCATAGTGTTGTTACCTTTTGAAAAGTATTTGCTAGTTATCTTACATTTTTAGTTTAATGTATCTGATATTGCAGCCGCATTATATGTTTATTGGTTATGTACCTGAAAAACAATTGTTACTGAATTAATAACGTTAACGAAGATTATTTATTAGTACTTCTTAGCAAACTAAAACCAAGTTATTTTTTATGGGAAAATTAAGCCTTTCCTCTATTGAAACCTACAAAACTTGATTCTGTAAATAATTGAACTTTTTCTTGCAATAGAAATTTATTTTACTTATATTATTCTTTTTTTATTTAGGCACTAAATGTCACGAGGAAAACACATGTCCTCTACTATACAATCTTTGTTTAAAATTTGACGCAAGATTTTATAGAAAATTTGGACATATTTTAGCGAAATTCCTTAAGAAAAATATTTTCTTCTGGATCACTACATGTCTCATTGCATGCGATCTTCTAGCAACAACCGTTGTGGCCCACATTCCATATGATAAATCTACTCAGCTACTGTATATAAAGATCAAGATTACATTGCTAGTAGTTTACTTTGTTGAATTGGCTGTAAATTTTATCGGTAATGGTGCAAAGAGATCTTTTCATTCAGGGATATTTATTTTCAACGTTACTGTATGCTGTATGGCGGTTGTCGAAATAATTCTGCATAATTCAAAAATTATGGACGCCTTTGTTGGTATTTCAGTTATTCGAGCAGTTTTGCTGATTCAAACCCTTCGTTTCACGAGAATTTGGACACAGTTATCTGTTATTATAAAGTCTTTTATAGAGTCAATCAAAGGAATAACTGCTCTCATTGTTCTGCTGGTAATCATTCTTGTAATATACTCATTACTTGGAAATAACTTTTTTGGAAAAGATGTAATAGACGATAAGAAAGCGGAAAACTTTGATACATTAACAAATTCTCTCCTCCTGTCATTTGTTTTACTGACTGGCGACAACTGGACTGAGATTATGAAATTAAACATCAATAGTGAGGATAATGGGTTAATTACATTATTTGGGATCACTTTCTTTGTGTCGTATATAGTGATTGAAAATTTTATTTTAATGAACATATTTCTTGGAATAATTGTTGACAATTTAACTACTGATTTTGGAGAGACAACCACAGGAAATATGGAAATTTTAAGTCAGAATAAATGGAATAAACAGATGTTAAAGACAATTGGAGTGTTGGCAAAAGTTACTAAAAAATTTCAAGCGGGTGTATGTAAAAAAAATGAAAAAATTACTACAAATTTACACCAAACGGAAAGAAATAAATGTATTGAGAAGTCAAGTGACTTAAATGAAACTATTAATAGTGCTAGTGACTCAACTGAAAACGTTATTTTTCATTCTGGACCTGGTAGAAAGAATGAATCCGTAAGTGAAATCATAGACAATAGACAAGAAATTTCAACAAAAGATTCAATATCACATGTTTTAATAAATGCTTTATATAAAAACTCGGTGGGAACTTCAAGTAAAATTGCAATGGAAAAACCTACAAGTGTTGAAAAAAAGATATGCAGCACTTCCAAAGTTACTTTAAACGAAGAAGAAAATATTTCGATATCATTACCAATAGAAAGTCCTAGAAGCAGTTATTCGTTTGTTGTACAAGGCAGGAGTCGTGTACGGTTATTTTCAATATTCCTAGATCCAGATATACTTCACCCTATACCTAATCACAAGACCTTATACCTCTTCGGACATGAAAACAAATTTAGACAATACATCTTTGAGATGGTTACAAGCTCACAGTTTACTATACTTGTGGCATGTATAATCATCATGAGTAGCATAACTATGGCGCTTAGTGATCCATTGAAACGCAATCCACTATACGACCATATTGTTCGTTATATCGATAGCGTATTCACAGGTAGGCTTGGTTATTAAAAATTAAGGCATAGCAGGATTATTAGAACAACTAATAAAACATCATTCCTCCCTCATTCAATTTTTCTCTTACAAAACCATATAAAACATATAATTTATTTGATTTAATTTATGTCTGATTTTGTAATATTATATACGCTATAGGAAAATACTTTTTTATTGATTTATATGCAATATCATACACTACGCTATTACTTTAATGATTGTTCATTTTCGTTTTTAGAAGCTGTTTTTTTTTTGTTTAGAATTATAATACCATCATTCCTTGGAATAAATAGAACAGCACTATTTGCCAAGAAATTTTGATATGCTATTCTTTTTTTTTCAGGTTTCTTTCTTTTGGAAATCTTGTTAAAATCAATTGCATATGGTTTTATAATCGGCCATAAGAACTGTTACTTGCGCAATCCCATAAACATCATGGATTTCATTCTGGCCTTTTTAGCCTGCACAACATTTATAAGAGAACTTGCTGGTTTACCATCTAATACTCATTTACGTGTGTTGCGAGTAGTCCGTGTAGTTCGAATGTTCAAAGTATCGTCGCAAGTTAAACGAGCTATAAACTGTTTAGTCAGCAGCTTCAAAAAAATGGCTTATTTCTTAGTGCTCTACAATCTGATAATATATTTATACTCTATTGCAGGTAAACTCCATTTTTTAACAATTACAACTTATTTGCTGGGTAGCAAACAAGAATTTTGCTTTTCGAACTGTATCGCATTCACAAATATTCTATGTTTGATCTACATAAATAGATACATTCATGCATATCTATATACATACATAAATACATAACTACATACGTACATACATTCATACGTACATACGTACAAACGTACATACGTACATACGTACATACGT
>JAUZNK010002031.1:0-11691 GCA_035046665.1 Euphysa ruthae
ATCTGGTTATATTCATATATTTTTCATTTATTCACTCACTATCTAATTCATATTGCAATCACAAATCATTGTACGAAGCTCTTTATAACTCTGTTGTTGTTGTTTTTAAGTTTTTACAGTTCAATCAACCATTTCAACTAATCTCCATATTAATCGCACTTAAAAATTTCTCCTAAAAATTTCTCCTAAAAATGTCTTATAATATAGTAGTTATTTGAATAGAAATTTTAAAATTTTGCCACAAATAAAATTTTTCGTGACCTATTTAACGTTTTGCAAGTTTATCAGCTTTCACACATATAATTTCATAGCTTTGAATAATATACACTTACAATAATTTCTCTTAATGTTTACAGTTCTTTGTTGTATATGCAAAAAAAAAAAAAAGAAAAAAGATGTTTATAAAACATATATAAAAAGTTATACACATCATAATCTACAATGTAACAATTGCAACAACTGGGTTCATAAAAAATGCAACAAACCTAACTATATTGATTATTTTCTAATAAAGTCTTATTTTTGGTTTTGTATTAATGAAATAATTTTAAAAATTAATGGATCAAATAGCATGCTATCAAAAATGCGTTATTACGTTAATAATAATACTATTCATTCTATATATTTTTCAATTTTTTCTTCGCATATTAGCTATTGCTGTAAGGTTTGGGGTCAGAATGGAAACAATCCATTAAATAAATTACTTTCACTTCAACGATCTGTTCTAAGAATAATAAACTTTCAGTATTTTCGCTCTAATGTACCATTTTTGTTTCATAGTATGAATATAACTTTGTTCTCGAATCTTGTTAGAACTTCCAACCTTATGTTCATATACGACTCTTTTAAAAATAATGTTCCGGTATTGTATCCAACTACTTTTCTGGAAGTCTCTAAGCCTCTACACTCATAATTACGTTACCCGTGGTGTTCATAATAGAAAGCTGGCTCTACCATCATTTAAAGCAGTAAAATATGGTAAAAATTCAATAAAATTTCAATGTACTGCTCAATGGAGCAAATCTCTTATGGAAATTTATAGATTAATCTCTATTAAATATGGCAATTTTCATCTGGATCAATTCTTGATTTAAACCGAACCCAGTTTAAAAGACTAGTTTGTAAAGTTGTTTGTACTCAATAAACATTTAATCAAAATTTGTTGCATTCTGTTTTCTTAAAAAAAAACCGAAGTCACTCCCGTTGGTCAGCTCTTGCTCTATGAGTGCTCCTATCAACCAACTTTTTATCCAAGATTGTCTTAGTATTTATACTAACAAATCATTTTTTCTAATCTTTTAACGAAATTATAAATGTATATATATTGGTTAAAAGCGAAAATATAATAATAATAAAGAGCTATGTAAGGAAGAAGATTATAAGAAGATATCAAATCGAAGAATACAGATATACTTACATCAGTACTGCATTTAATGAAATCAATGTTAAAATCAAAAAAAAATAAGGGTTTTGTTTTCTGTTGAGTGATGTAGCAGTACTGGAGGAAAGATGTTACTGGATTCATACATTGATATTGCAGGATGTTTATAAATGCATCCAATGATTAGGTTTGATTTTCTAGGAAGGATAATTTCTACAAAGATTGACTCAGACAAAGAGGTTTGTAAATCAACAAATCATTTCTGGGTTTGTAGTTAAATTTATTCGATATATAAAAAAGAGCACCTCAGCACGATGATGCAGTTGGAGTATATTCATAACTATAACCTTCAATTAATAATGGGGCTGTAATACCTAAACCTTTTTTCATTCCAGTTCAGTTATCTCAATTATACTAAAATCGAAATTTAATAAAGTGAGCATAGAAGATAATTCATCAACTAGTAGTATCATTAGTAGCCAGAGATGATATATTTGTATGGAAAACAGAAAATGAATTTTTATTAACAAAGCTACAAGAACAAAACTCATCAAAATTTTAAATAATTACGGTATATAGAATTAGAAGATAAGACGTCGTCAGAGCAGTCAAGAAAATGAGAAGTAAAAAAATCGTTAAATCTTTTGTAGAGTTTATTGTTTTTTAATGGACGGAAACAGACTTAAAACAGAGGGAAGTTCGTTTTGTTTTAAAATATTACCATTAGAGTTTATTAAGTTTAGCTCATTGTCATTAAACCACTGAATAGAAATAAATCATCCATACATACAACGCAGAACCTGGAAGAATTGTATTTCTGTTAATGGTTTGCAATTTCCACATTGCAAAGCATGGTGAACTCCAAGGCTTATTGGTTTTATGCATACATTACAAGGTTCAGTAGGCATAAAAAATATCATACTTAAAAATTCATTTATTTTATTTTTTATAAAACGCTAAAAAAAGTAAATTCAACTATAAATGGTATAATGGTAGCACATCATATATAATGATCTCATATCGTATAAAGGTATCACATCGTTTCATGGCGATTTATCGTATAACGATATGGCATCGTAACTGATAATTTAACATCGTATAATGACATATCCGCCACATGTAAAGTCAAAATAGCATAATATAATGTCGAAACAGCATCAAAACTATAAGTACTATAAGTACTTTGATCTGATTTGCGATGATCTAGAAAAAAATTTGATGATAACTGATAATCTACCATCACATCCGAAGTTTAAACTCCAAATCTACCAAAGATACGTTTTTTCAAAAGTTGACACCTAACTGTCGCAAACTTACATATAACATGAATCAAAAATAATTTAGACAAAAAATTAAAGCCTTATTGACCGAAATGGCTCGAAATAAAAATTATAAATCCCGAGATAAATATGAACTTTTCTATTTTCTGTACCATCTCGTTTGACTCAATCTCTAGTCACATATTTTTCAAAATCTTTTAAAAAAGATGTAAAAAAAAAAATCCCCCAACTAACAAACTAATACAAAAATAAGACCAAAATATGACTATGAAAGGCGCCATCAAATCGATTATAAACTCGATAAAAGAAAATATAAAACCTACCTATACAATCAAAAGAAATCAAAGATCAAAGAGACTTATTTCAACGTGGGAACAATATTTAGATTCTTTACCGAAAAATTTATACAGTTTTTATAAACGATATTTGGACACCCTAAAAATTCAAAAAATCGATTTTATGGAATAATAAATTTGTATCTTCATGTTTGTTATGCATACAACAACAAACAATTGGGAAGTTGTAGCGACATGTCCTACTGTAATGAACGAAAAACGCTACAGTTGGGGACATAATTCAGTTTACATATTAGAAGTGAAAGTTGGTCTTGAAACAGATTTACAAATCAACAAAGATGGCAAAAAAATTCGCTATGAACCAATCATAGATCGTTTTAAATCAACCTACACATCTGTGAAATATATCAATATTAGTTTGAGCGCATTTGGTATAATCAACAACCAAGAATCTTCATTGATTACCTTATTAAATAACTTAAATCTCTCCAAAAATAACTTGAATTATCACCTCAAAACGTTTTTTAATATAGAACTTACAGCAACATGCTACATTTTTTGCTATAGAAACAAGTTGTGGAGAAATCAGGACCTAATTTTTTGGTAATTTCTTCTATCAATATTAGGTTCACTATGTCTGTCAAAAGGGGGATTTGGGTTATTATGAAATAAATTTATATTAATTTCATTAGCAATAAACAAGTGAAGTTTAAAACGATATTATCATTGTCATTGTTATTATTATTAAAATTACTTATTATTTTTAAATATTAAAATCATTTTGGTTTGTCAACTCAGTCGTAATGATATAGTAAGAAAGAAATCATGTCAGGAATTTAAGTAATTAAAAAACAAGTTTTTTAAACTCATGGGAAAAAACTGAAATTACAACCACAGTTCAACAGAGTTTATCAAAAGCTTTAACTTTAATGAGGTGGAAAGTTCATTTTCACAGCAGACCTTTGAAATTTTAGTGATTGTCGATATTGTGAAAAAAATCTTGATCTCGATCTTTCCATAAGTTCCTGTGATTTTATTGCATCTGGTTATTTTCTTAAAAATGGCAAGGTCTCGTTTTTTCATATGCATGGTCATGGCATCTCTTCCCATCACAATCAGCATATTGTTCGTAAGATCTCTCGTGAGATCTCTCTTGAAATGATGAATCCTATATTTGTTTACCGTTTACGTTTTCTTCTAATACAGTTCTCCTTTATATTAATAATATTTCGCAAAGATATTTTCTCAAGTCGTATTGGTGAGAAACTTCCAAGTCTTTTTTTCAGAATTGATATAGAGGTATATCAGCTTTTAATTAAATCATTATTTTGCTTATGCCAAGATAAACGTCGGGAAAATGTACTCCTATAATCTTTAAATTATTACAGGCTTGATCGTAATTTCAGTGTCATCAATTTCAATTACTTTGTTAATCAAAACATGCATGGTTAGCCGTTTGTTTCTTACTAAAAAACATATACTAATTTTTTTCGTTGTCCAATATAAAGCTGTTATTTTTGGATCAATTAGATTTGGTCATTGTCGATTTATGACTTTGGTTCCCTGGTTTTAAGTCTTTTTACGGATCATATTTATTATTATCGTCGGCACACTGAATGCAGGTAACGTTAATTGTTTGTTTCATGTCACTTCTAAATAGCTTAAATGAGATTGATCCTCATAATTGAGCCTTGGATAACACCAAAAACTAGATTTTTAAAGGACGAAAATTTTCTAAGTTGTTTTTTGTATGATTAAAAAGCTGGAAATCAATAACTAGATAAATTTTTAGATAATTCTAATTGTATCTAAATTTTTAATGAGAGTTTGTTATTCCACAATATCAATTTCAAGCAGGTTGTTCAAAAAAGTCATTTTATAATAAAAAGTTATTTGTACAAAAACTCTATGATCTGTTTTTTTCCTGAATTAAAGGCTGTGTATAAATCTATAAAAAAACCATTAGATAATAATCCTTATTAAAATATTTTTTTTATTAAGAATTTGTTTATAACGATTGTTATACAAAAATTAACAGTAAATAAAAACCAAAGAATGATATTAAACTACAGTTTGGGTGTATCAAGTCTAGAGAAAAAATATCCCATTTCTATCGGAACTTTTACAAACTGTGTGTGTTAATGAGAAATGGTTAAATCTAAATGTTAAGTACCAACTTATTGACAACTTTTAATGTCAAGCATCAACCTATTTGACAACCACCAAGAAAGAGAACGTATGTAGTTTTGAAAATTTGGATTTTTTTGATGTCGGCAGCATAATTTCAAGCGGAATAAAAATAAAAATATAAAATAATAAAAATATTCAATCAAGTACTTCACTTTTACCGATTCTAACTCAATTTGAAACAACATTCTTAAAAAATTTGACTTGCTCGAGTACCACTTAATTTACTGAAAACAACTCAGGCCACCCCAAAAGAAAAAAGATGACCTTTGGCCAATTGATCAATAATTGGTCACAGTTATTTAATTTACTTTAATTTTTTAGACCTTAGGCAACCATGAGTTTGATAATGGGCCTGAAGGAATTATCCCTTTTATTAACAAAGCTATGTTTCCAATTGTTTCTTCAAATATTGACGCAAGTGAGACACCGAACTGGCCGAATTCTACCCAGATCAGTTCATCGACAATCATCAAACGGAATGGGGTAAGAATTGGTGTGATCGGTTACATTACGGAAGAGACTAAATGGTAAGTAATAAAACGTAACAATGTTTATTTTTTTCTGAGCCAAGTAACTTTTCATTAGACTTTAAAAAAATTCTAAATCTATTAGATTTATTAAACTTTGCTGACGACAGTTTTTCCTTTATTTACCTATCTACTGTGGATTATGGCTATCGCCAATGTGTGAGCGCCAAATTTTTAAGTAGAGTATTCACTCATGAGAACAATTTACTTTAGTTGTGGGCACATTTACACTAAATAAGTGTAAATGAATTAAAATAATTGGAATATTACACAATTAATTCTTGGTAGATTTTAAGCGCTTAAAATAGCGTATAAAATATCACTTGCTACCTAACCCACCATTATTTTTAGGTTATCTAGTCCAGGAAAAGTGAAATTCAATGATATCATAACTTCTATCCAATCAGAAGCTATCAAACTAAAAAATGAAGGTGTGAATATCTTAGTAGCGTTAGGGCATGCTGGGTTCGTTACTGATAAAACAGTTGCAAAAGAAATCAAAGAAATAGATATTGTTGTTGGCGGACATTCGAATACTTTCCTATATACAGGTTGTTATTTTTCATGTTTTAAATTTCTGTTATTCACAGTTAAATGTTATTTACTCTTACTCTTTCTTGAGCAAATTATCCAAACATATTGATTAAAATCTTATCTTAAGAATAGTCACTCCAATTAAAAGAGCCTGGAAAGTAAGTAAGGCAATGAATTATTAGATAAAAGTTAAAATTATTTAGTATTACCCGTAACAGATCATGTTTGCAATGAAAGTTCAATACTATATATAAAAACAAACTATAGTCTGCTGCCCTACAAACGAAGCTGTTTTTATACCACCCATGTAATGATATTTTATGAAATTTTACTTGGGTTCTAAAATTAAATATTTTTGTCTTTACTTTAGGTTCCGAGCCCTCAAATGAAAAATCAGAAGGTACATATCCATTTGTTGTCGAGCATGCAGATGGTTCTAAAACTCTAGTAGTACAAGCGTTTACGTTTGGCAAGTATCTTGGAAAACTCAACGTCGTATTCAATGATCAAGGTGATGTCACCTCATGGTCTGGTAATCCAATATTATTGGATAAAACCATTGAACAAGATCAAGAGATTCTTAAAATTGTTAAAAATATGAGTGGACCAATATTTAAAGCCAGGACGGTACATATCTGTATAATTTTTTAGTCAGTTTTCACACCACGCTGAATTCAAATTCAAAAAAGCTGCACTTATATCTAACCCAAATCAAAAGTTAAATTTACTATACTCAAAACGTAATTTTAGGCTTTAACACGCTAATATTTATTATTTTAATATTATTTTGAACTTATCATAACAAAAGTTTTGTGAACAGTCAAACTTTTTATCGTTCTTGTATTAGGTACTTTTACGCCTCTTTAAAATTTTCAGAATAATCTAATTTTTTATTTCAGCAAGTTCTAAGTTCTTAATATGATCACATCGACATAACGTTTTTATAGGAAAAAGTTGGTACTACTATGGTTCATCTTGTTGGGGGTAAGAACGAATGTTCTATTAAAGAATGCAACATGGGAAATATGGTCACAGATGCTCTTGTAAAAATCAACCAAATAACTCCTGATGCAAGTGAATGGTCAAGTGTTTCAGCAGCTATGTGGAATGGAGGAGGTTTGAGAGCGTCCATCAGCAAACTTAGAGAAGGTAATATAATCTCAGGAAACTTAACACCCACTTTATCTGAACATCTACCACAATTTTTAGTATATCCAGGTCTAAAAATTTGTACACCAAAAACAAAATATCTTTCGTCGTAATTTAAAAAAATTGGAAAAAGTTTGGATGATTATCTAAAAGTAAACTGGATAAAGTGATTAAAACTGATAGGGAGGACACCAATCAGTCTTATAGCAATTTCAATTAATATATTTAATGATATATTAAACAAACACGCCCCTCTTAAAAAGCTTAGTAACCGCTGCTTCAAACAAAACTAGAATGTTCTCCTAGAATTGTTTAACTCTGTTTTATTGCAACAAGCTTTATTTTGTTTCAAATGTCGCGTTCCTGGTTTTTAATATTTCTTTTCATTAAAATCCCAGCTTGTGCAGTTTCCCTAAGAAGTTCCCTGAAAAGTTTTGTTGCTCGAAAATATTTATATGTTATTATATTGGGCAGATACACAGGAGTATTTGATTGTTTTCATCCCTCCAGTCAACAGGTATTCAATTTTTATATAATTGCTTCAACCTATTGTTTTAATTTGAACTTTGCTTTCAAGGGCTTCATTAATTGCCAAGAAAGTTTCTAACCATTTAAAAACCGATTTAAAACAAAATAAGAAAAATAAGACATACGTTATAAGTGTTGTATATGGCTTTAGAGTTGGCTCTTTTCAAGAACTAAGATAAGGAACTTCTTTTATGAAAAATTGACGTTTCATGCTTACATAAAGACTTTTTTAAAAACGCCTCTTTATTGTAACTTCTAGAATAATTATATCGTTTTTTAGATCCTATTACTTTTGAAGACATTTTAACGGTTCTTCCATTTGGTAATAATGCTAACATTGCACAGATTCCTGGAAAAAAATTAAAAGAAGCTTTTGAATGGTCTTTAACAGCCGTAGAAAGGGGAGAAGGAAGGTTTTTGCAAGTTTCAGGTAGGACTCATGCATTTTTTAACACTGGTAGAAGAGACAACAATTTTGAAACATAAGTAATCCTTTATAAGGACTTCATTGAAAATCTGTAAACTATAAATAATTTTTGATTCTTTTACTAAAACTAAAATAACGATTTCTAGTCCATGCTACCCTCTCTTACCTTATAATTTTGCTTAATAAAGCGATTTAAATTGTGAGTACTTTGAAAACAAGGAGTTATTGACTAACAGGCTCGCAGAAATTACTTTGAAAAATAAAAAAAATATTTCTTTTACTTGAGAAAAGACAAAAAAATTCCCTATTTAGTCTACGCGCAAGGCCGGGTTAATTTTTAAACATCGGATATATCGTAAAAAATATTCCTTTTCAGCATCATACAGAACTTCAGCAGGGCAAAACAAAAAATAGAGACTATGACAAGTCGCCACATGGGTTAAAAAGGTTCCTCTTTAAGCTTCTAAATTAAACGCATTATTTTTTTACCAAAACTATCAATATTTAAGCATGTTTTGGTCCCGTACCGAAAAATGGGAGATAAACAAACAGAAAAACGGACAAACAGACATGGCTGAATCATAAGACTTCGCCAAAAGTACAATAAAGCGCAAAATAGTAATGAAAATAGAATTTACGATGTTATGATATAAGTAATTTTAATACAAGTCATTATAAATTCTATGTAATATAAATAATTTTTCCATCAGGACTTATTTTAGGCTTATATAATTTGGTGATCATTGCTTTATTGATGAAAAGACACTGTTAAATATATGCAATCTGTTTCATTTAAGCGTACAATAAATTTTGATAGTTTATTTACTTATTTACCTATTACAGGGATCCGTGTACGTTACGATTTAACAAAACCAATTAATAGCAGAGTAACAGAATTAAAAATCAAGTGTTTGAAATGTGCTATACCCAAGTTTGAACCAGTAGAAGATAATAAAGTTTACAAGGTAATAACACAAAATTTTTTAATACGAAGGAGGACTTATAAGTAAATAATCTCGACGAAAATAGAAGTGATAATACGAACATGCTATATTTAATATTTTTAGCCTGAGAAAATTATAAATTTATGTAGCTAAACACAGAGCAAAATTCTATTTTTAAAACGGGTAACTATCAGGGTATCCGTGTTTGTGCAAATATGTTAAAAATCTTTCTAACAACAGGCAAGGAATTTGTGTTGACTGAAATAAAGCCTTTTCCTGATAATGATTTGTTTAAAAGTTATTAAAATATCCGAAAATCGTGATGGCCGTTTAAACCGTGAAAGCCATTTAATCCAAATATTTGCTTCAGAAACTTTTTCTGTTTAAAATTTTACTCACCAAGCATGATTTTAGGTAATTAAATTCAAAGTGAAATTTTTAAAATAAAGTTGCAGGCTACTCATCAACCTCAAAAATAACTTTGCCCTATCTGCAACGTCCCAATCCCAGACAATATTCCTATTTTAATATTTATCATATACGCCGCATACAGTCATATAGCCTTTAAAAATTTGCCAATTTTCCTTGAAATTTATATTTCCCAGATATTATTTAAATAATGTTTATTATGTAGATTGTCACAAGCTCATATTTATTGGCGGGTGGCGATGGATTTTCGATGTTTAAATCTATAATTCACCACGAGGGTGCTGATTGTTCTGAAATCGTTCGCAGATATATAAAGAAATATTCTCCAATAGTAACTCCATTGGAAGGAAGAACAATGCAGCGGGTCACTGAAAATACATGCGTATCGTCTGCAAACCTATCAATGCTCAGTATTTATAAAACCTTAACAATTTTAATAATTTTAGCTCAAATGTAAAATCTTTTTGATATTTATTCTTTTGCTGGCTGTACTCCAGTATATTAGCGGGTAAAACTAACCTGGATAAATTTAGTTCTAATTAAAAGGAGAAATTTCATTTATGTACCTATGCTTTTTTTTTTAATTTTATAGCTACTTCCAAGCATTCTTTTCAAATTTGATAACAGTTATTTCAAGCAAAGTCAAAAGAACTAATAAGAGAAAGCACAAGTTAACAATATTTTCTTCATAAAACTGCGTATTTTTCAAAGTTAGAGCGCAAGGCAAGGGGAACTGTTTAGTTTTTGTTCTAAATTAGATAGCAAAACAATCCAATAGCAATGTATCTAGACATTTTTTATTCTAATTTCCACCTTTTCTATGATTTTTATGAAGTTTGATTTTGCTAATAGGGCAATTTGTGAAAGAAATTACCAGTGATAATAATATTTAATTAATTTTCTCATCGAAAAACATGCAAATCAAACTTCAAAACGATTTGCATCATTATTCAGCAAAAATTTTGTTTTCATGGCGGCATTTCGTTCGATATTATTTCTGATTTTTGTTCAATAACTTTGCCTGGTTTTATAAGAGATGATTTGTAATTTCTCTTGTAGTCAAAGCAGATATTTCTTATATTTCTATATGTATAGAGTGGGCCATGGATATAGGGTAATACTGTTTTTAAAATGGACCACGAATATTTTGGAGATATCTTTTCTTTCTCTTTTATTTCCCAGTCACAGCCTGAAATAGAAATTTTTTTTTTTTTAATATTTTTTGTAACTAACAGATGCTTTGTTTTAAATTCCCCTTCTATTATAAAGTTTCGATACAAAATTCATCTGGTTTATTGGGAATTGAAGCAATGCATTTATAAATTGTTGGTAGCCCTACAATTTCTGCCCATCAAACAATTTTATTTTTTGGCTACGATTGCAATCTAATTGTTTTGTTTTTTAAATCTTAGAAGTCAGGTTTTTGTTGCGACATTATATATTTTTATCTGTTTTTTTTTTCTGCAACTTTAGCTTGATTTAACTGCAGTTAAAATTTTTATGTGGTGTATCTGAGCCTGGAAAATATCGATTAGATTTTAAAATTTCTAACCAATATTGGTCGAAACAACCTTATTATATAGAGGATTAAACCATATGACTTTGCGTTTTCCAATTCTTTTCGGTTTAGTGTTTTTAGGAATGAATTTCAGCTCAAAATTTTTTATCTGCATTTTTTTACGGCATCATCATACTCAAATTTTGATTCTTCAAATATTTGATTACTGAATGAGTTTTGGTTCTATGTTTATAGATAAAGGTATTTGCTCTAAAATTTCAGTAAGCTAGTTAGAATCAATGTTAAGGTATAACAAATTATCATTTGGTTTTTTATATGGTCGATAAGGATTTACGTTAAATTAAAGGTGACAACTGAAAAGTTGACTGTTTTTAAATTTACTTCAATTTCTATTTGGATTCTAATATTTTAAATTTGTTTTTCAATCTTGTCTGTTTGACGTTCGTTTTTTTACTTTTTAAGTTAAAATAGAAAACATACATATATA
>JAUZNK010002032.1:0-11691 GCA_035046665.1 Euphysa ruthae
ATGTATGTACGTATGTATGTATATATTTATGTATGTATGTATGTAAAAATTAATGGTAATATTTAATGGTATTACTTAAAACAAAGTTTCTTTTTTATGCTCTTCATCTATTTTTAAATTTGGCATGTTTTTAAATTTTAGTCATTTCCAGGTGTTTTGTCAGAATATTATATATGTGGTTTTGTCAGATATTTGCTTATGAGTAGCAATTTTAAGATCCCCGTTCTTCTCTCTCTGCTATGCCAAAGTTGAAACACAATTACTTAGAGGTATAGTGATGAAATATAGAGAAGCTGAATTACCAAAAATTAAATGGCTATTGTGTTATTTTAACTTACAAACTGTTGCTCATTATTTAACTGGTCTATTTTAGGGGAAATTAGCTTTGTGAGGCAGAAAGGAATAAAATTAGAGATCACCTGAAAGAAGAAGTTTTTGAATTGCTAAACTATAGGAAAAGACAATAGGGATTTTGTGAGGAAACTGTGTAGAAGAAATGATGATAGCATTTTGGCAATCAGCGAGGGAGATTAAAGTTGAAGTTGAATGCAGAACATGAGTGGGATAGAAATAATTTGTTGCATAGAGATTAAGTTAAGGAGAAAAGTATAGAAAAGCTGCAGGACCTTGATTGTTTTGCTATGATTAGAACTGCAAGCTAGTCACAAGTAGAGGTTATTGCATACTTTATATACTTTCAGATTATAAGTGAGGGTTTGCAGTACCTGCAAATTAAGAACTTAACAAAATTACGAATTAGGAGGAAAATACAGAGGTTTGAAGTTGATGAAGTTTTAAGTGCTTGAAGCATTTGATAAAGCACTCAGAGATGTGATATGTTGAGCTATGAGAAAGGTTGATGTAGAAGAATATTTGGTACAGCAATGTATATGAAGTCAAGTTAGGATTTAGTGAAGATTTTTTTATTCATTTAGGAGCAAATAAGGTTCCAGTTTTAAGTCACTTTCTATTTTTCATAGTTTTAGAAGTCTTTTCAAGGGAGTCAAGACCAGGTTTTTCAGAAGAGTTACTCTATGGTTTGATTTAGCATTTGTCATTGAGACAATTACAGGATCAAAAGTCAAGCTAGAAGTATGGAAGTTTGCTTTGGAGTCAAGAGATTTAGGATACAATCTTAATAAGAAAAATTGATAATTAATGGTTTTAATGTCACGAGAGGTAGAGTAAAAATTCCTCTGTTACGTTTCTAGGAAATGTTTGTGTTGAAATTTTCAGTTTCCTAAGTGTTAAGTAAAATGGATTCTATCACTATTCATTAATATAATAAATTATAATAATTATATATAATAATATAAATATATAATAAATTTCATTAATGTAATAGGTGATAAATTTCTAATTTCTTTTACAATGACATTTTTGTTTAACTTTTGTGAAAACAAGAATTTTCTATGAGCTAAAAGCTTAAACTGGGAAGTTATGTATTGAATGAACATAGCTTATAACAAAGTTTATAACTTGATGCTTGAAATTTTGTTATCATTTTAGGCCTAAAGATTTGTTTTTGAAATTATAAAAGCATGAACCAAAAACAATTTTTTGATTCTTATTGGTATCTGCTAAAAATTCTTATTTTAAAAATTTTTTTAATTCTACTAAATTTGTAATTTTCGGTCACATAGTTTTAGCTTGTTGGTCTGTAAATACAAATTCAAAAAATTTGTGATTCAGTTATTTTGAAATTTTGTGAAATTTCAATTCTGAGTTTTTAGGGACAAAGTGATTACAAAAATATTTTCAGCTGGTATGTCAAAATATGTCCAAAAATCTATTTTTTTTTTTTTCTAATTTTGTATCTAGGGTGACTTAAAATTTTATTTTATATGAAAAAATATTTTTCTTGAATATTTAGTTCACCTTAAAAATAGTTTTACCCATGGTGAGCATTCTCAAAAATGTATGATTTCCCTTAAAAGAACAAAAAGTTCCATCTCATTGCTAAAATTGTGTATAGTTTACCTAAATTTTGCTTCATTTTTTCTTCTTTTGTAGGAAAACAGGCACAAGTGCTATTTCATGTTCATACAAAGCAAGTAGTGGTCTGCTATATCCTCTTGAAAGAGGTTTTATATTTGTTCATAAACCCCCAGTACACATTCGTTTTGACGAGATATCTTTGGTGAATTTTGCCCGCGGTAGTACCACAGGAAGAACATTTGATTTTGAAGTCGATTTAAAGAATGGAACTAGTGTTATCTTTAGCAGTATACCCAAGTAAGCATAGTTTTAATTTGCTTTTTCTGATAGCTAAACTGTGGTCTTGTGTTTTTTGGTATACATTTTTCATTTTTTTTTTTATAGGTATAATTTTTCTTGATTTCAGTCAGAAATTAGGAAATTAGTATAAAAAATCTGAAGGCAGAGTCTCTTTTAGGCTCTATAACAGAACCACATAGTTTTTAAATTCAGGAACGGTGGTTATTTTAGAGAGACTAAACAGTTTTGTTCTGGATAAGCAGCATGGCACATGTCTTGCTATTCTTGTATGCTTACTTAATTTGATTATTTTCTTTTACTAGAAAATACACATTCAAAGACCAGTCATGTTCCAAATAACCTGAGTTTTCTCTTAAGCCAGCCTGAAAACATTAAAAATTTGAACCAATAAATTAATTAAACAATTTACTTTGAAAAAAAGTTATACCTGAGTCCTGATTTGGAGGGATGTTTTCTAATGTCCGATTCAAAATACTTGGTTGAAAATTTTGTTCCAAGATGCATCTTACAGAAAAAATATTTTTTTAGAAATATTGATTTTGCCAGGAAAAAAAAAATTTTTTTTTTTTGAAATTTTCCTAAGAAAAAATTTTCTTAAAATATTAATTTTTGAAATAATTATTTATTAATATATGTATTTGCAGTTCTGAAAAAAAATTTGATTGTAATTTTCTTTTTGTTTTTCAACCTACCAATGATTTTAATATATTAATAAATTTAGCTATTTTTCATCAGCATTTGTTTTGCTAGAACTATGCATAAATACCCATTTATATCTAAAATAATTTTTTATTTTAGAGAGGAATATAACTCTCTGTTTGACTACTCAAATAACAAAAAATTTCGTATCAAAAACAAAAGTGGTTCTTCTGGTGGTAGTAATCTTGATCAGATGATTGAGTCAGATGAAGATGAGCATGATGCTTACCTTCAGCAGATGAAGGCTGAAGGAGCTGATCGTGATGTTGGCGAAGGCTCTGACAGTGAAGGTGATAAGACTATGGCCATGTTAATTTATTTTACTGTCAAAAATTTTAAAATAATTTTCATTTAAATTTTAAGGGTATAAATTTATTTTTATAATTTATTTATTTTTTAGTTAAACAGCCTGAATAACATATATTATCGGTTTTAAATGTGTTCTGATGTGGTTCAGGTGTGTTTTTATATATTGTAAATTTTATAAAATTTACCTACTGCTGCTGGGAGAGTATAAATTTTTATTGTGTAATGCTTGCAAGATGATATACATACATATACATTTTTATTTTTTTATCTTTAGATACAGGAGAAAACACCATTAATGTAAATCTTTAAAATGATATTTTGAGTGGTGTTAGTCATTGGTTGAAATTGAATCGTACATTCATTTTTTTCCAAAATCATTGTTTAAATTTTCAGAATTTTCTTATGAAGTCAAGAGCTTAAGGGAAAGACACTACCAGCTCCATATTTTTGAAAATTTTTTTGATTTTCAGTGTTTGGTTGGAATAGATTCATGCATGTATGCATGCATGCTTCAAACCTAGTGTAGTCTGTTTTGACCTCATTATGGTCTCATCAGCCATTTCTAAGGTACTCTTGCTAGGTGTTTAGCATATATGCTGCGAGGTATTGAAAATGAAATGATCTTTTTTTTTATCATTTTTCTTGTTGTTTTGCTTTCCTATTTGTATTTAAAATCTTTTTTCTTATCTGATCTTATTTGAGCTTTTATCATCTGATAAAATGTGTTACAATAATAATAAACAAGATTTTAAGGTCATTCTTATCATGATGATATCAAATATTTTTTTCAGTCCTGGGAATTAAAGTCTTGAATTTATTAATTAATTTTATTTGGCTTTTTTTTTTTGTTAAAATAATTTTTTCCTCAATTTCATTTTTAAATTAAATTTTTATTCATTGTTGTTTAATTATTGTATTAATTTTTGTATTTATTTATTTATTTATTAATTCATAGATGAAGATTTTAATCCTGAGAACGAAAAAGTTAAAGGTGATGTCAGGGAAGAGTAAGCAAAGTTTTTTATATTCAATGTGATGAAATATCAAGTCATCATAGTTGAAAAATAACACAGAAAAGTTATTTTCAATTTTGCTTTTTATTTTATATTATTTATATTATTTATTTATTTATTTATTTATATTATTTCTTTTTTTTTGCAACTGAGAATAAATTGGTTGTACAGAATACAGTAGTACATCACTTTGCTGACGACACAAACCTTTTGTATGTAAACAAGTCAATAAATTTTATACGTAAAAAAACTAATTCAGATCTCAGAGGTGTTACTAACTGGTTAAATGCTAACAAAATTTCCCTAAATATAAGTAAAACCGAGCTAATTGTATTTTGTAGCAGAAGAAAACCTATTGACTATGAATTAAAGATAAAATTAAACGGGAACATCTTTACCCTTCAGCGTATGTTAATTACCTAGGAGTTTTGATTATTGATGAGAGTTTGACATGGAAATATCATATTAACGAACTAATTAAAAAACGGTGTACAGTTTGATAAATTTAGCCGCTGGTCATTTATATCCACGCATCCCCTATCAGTGTATAAACCTGGAACGATATTTAGCTTCTCATATAGCAGGGCATTAGCTTTCATGCCAATATTAAAGTTCGCAACTGCATCATATACACACCGAACTTTCTTGTGTTAATCGAAAGTGCCACAAAACACACAATTGAGAGACGAAAATCTTTGCCAAGGACCTTCACACGAAATACTAAAATCTTTTGTATTAGTAGCATCTCCATCTCTTAATACATTTGCTGCATCTATCATTTTTTCTTCAACAACCTCTTCTGCTGCACCAGACAGTGTCAGTGAAATTTTATCGTAACTATGTCGCTTCATTGGTATCGGCATTTCTATCATTGTCGAAAACTTCCCTAGGCTCGAATAGCCATGACCGAGTGTGCTCATATGGTATATCTGATCTTCGATTGATATAAAAACCTCTATTTATGACACAGAATGAGTTAAATAATCGATATGTAAGAGCTAAAAATGTACAAAGTAATTTGTTGCTATTTGGAAAATTTAAGCAATATAGAATTATGCTTGACAAACTGATTAAAAAGAGTAAACAGGACTATTTGAATAAATATTTCTCTGATAACGTTAAAAACCTTGGCAAAACATGGAAAGGAATTAATAACATAATTAATTAATTATTATCAATCAGTTAAACATTCTGTAGTACCTCACTTTGCTGACAAAACGAACCTTTTGTGAGTAAACAAGTCAATAAATATTATACGTAAAAAGATTGATTCGTATCTCAGAGGTATTACTAACTGGTTAAATGCTAACAGAATTTCTCTAAATATAAATAAAACCGAGCTAATTGTATTTCGTAGCAGAAGGAAACCTATTGAGTATGAAATAAAAATAAAATTAAACGAGAAACGTCTTTACCCTTCAGCGTATGTTAATTACCTTGGAGTTTTGATTGATGAGAGTTTGACATGGAAATATCACATTAACGAACTAATTAAAAAACTTAATAGGTCAAACAGCATGCTTTCAAAAATACGTCATTACGTTAATAATAATGCCATTCGTTTTATTTATTTTTCGATTTTTTCTTCACATATCAGCTATTGCTGTCAGGTGTGGGGTCAGAATGGAAACAATCTATATTAAATTAATTACGTTCACTTCAAAGGTCTGCTCTAAGAATAATTAACTTTCAGTCTTTCCGCTCTGATGCATCATTTTTGTTTCATAGCTTGAATATAACTTTGTTCTCGAATCTTGTTAGAATTTCCAATCTTATTTTCGTATGCGATTCTTTTAAAAGTAACGTTCCGGTATCAATATCTACTTACTTTTCTGGGGGTCTCTATACTCATAATTACGTTACCCGTGGTGTTAATAATAGAAAGCTAGTTCTACCGTCATTTAGAATTATTCTCTATGAAATATGGCAATTTTAGTCAATATGAATCAATTTTTGATTTAAACTAAACCCAATTTAAAAGACTAGTTTTTAAAGTTGTTTGTACTCAGTAATCTATTAATCAAAGTTTGGTGCATTAGGTCATCAAAATTAATATGGCTTTTTCCGATGTCTCGGAAAAAAAGTAAAAAAATCATAGTCACTCCCTTTGGTCAGTACTTGCTCTATGAGTGACTCCTTCCTATTAAACAATTTCTTATCAAATGATTGACTTAGTATTTATATTAACAAATATTAATATAATATTTAAACAAACTTATAAATGTATATTTATTGGTTAAATAGGAAAATATAATAATAATAATAATAACTTATATTACTTATGATGTTATCTTTCCATTTGTTTAATTATATGAAAATTGAAGTTGTCAATAATTCAAGTTGATTTGAATGAAAAACAATTTTTTTTTAAATGATCGATGATTGGCTGAATAAGATTTGAGCAAAATTCTGTTTTTTGTTTCAGCAGAATATCTTTTCTATTCGTAAAATGAAAATGAAATTCAATGATCCATTTCTCATTTTTTAAATTACTTGTCTTTGTTACATGATCATTTTTTACTCAACATTGGTTAGTTTTGACATCTTGATAACAGTATTTTTTTTTTCTATATATCATTCTTTATTTCCCAATTTCTAACAGTTATTTAATATTTTGTTTTCTTGTTGTTTTTGTCTTTTGCCTCATGCTGCTCATTTATGACCTAACATTATAGGAAACTTAGTCATGACATCATTCATCTTACAGGAAGAATGCCATATGATTTTTTTGTTAATATTTTTAAAGATATGATTTTTTGAACATTAAAATATTCTTCTTTAATTTTTCATTTTTATCTTATCTTTATTAGATATTTATTAGATTGCTTGATCTAATTATTCTAATTAATTATATAATGATTGTAGATTGTTTTATGTTCAAGTTTTTTTCACACAATAACTAAAATAAATCAAATTTTTGAAATAGATACACCAGTTTCAAACTGTTCTGTTTTAAAAATTCTTGTACTTTGTAGTAAATCATTTTGGTGACACCTTGTTTGTAGTCTCTTTTTTTAACAATTTGATGCTATTAGGAAAGATTAGTATTGTTTAACTGGAGTGCTGATGACTTAAAAGAAAAATCTAAACATGAAGATGAAGTTTTAAAAGCTCTTATCAACTCATACTATTGAGTAATACTTTTTGATATAAGAGCTTGGAAACAGTTTCAGCTTTACTGATTTTAATTTCTGGAAGTTTTAAACGCCACAGAAAAATGTCGGCTTTTTTGTTCTTATAAAATTGTCAATTTTTATATATCTATTTTTTGCTTTGTAAAGCATGTCTCAAAAAAGTTAGAAACTGTAACTCGTTTGAAACAATTTAATGGCCAGATGTAACTATTTTAAATCAAATTTGTGGTTAGGAATATGAACCAATCAACATTTACATGAATATTTATTTCTTCCAGTGGTTATTTTTTTTTTCAATTTGAGATGGTAAATTGAGTTCTTAAATTGTTAATTATTTAAAAGAAGGAAGGGGAACAAGCAAAATTCTTAATTCTTTAAACCTTTCCAATTCTTGCCATCACCTTGATAGTGTGACAGTGTTTAATATTAAAATGTAATTAAAAAAATTCTAACTAGATTATAATCGCCGCTTATAAAACGTTAATTAATTGTGAGGACTGGTGGTTTAGGCAGGGTTACAAAACAAAAGCAGACAAAACCAAAATGTATTTTGCCTAGGTAAGAAAAAAGCAGTATAAATAATCTGGATCCAGTTATGTTCTGAAATTTTCAAAATCCAGTAAGTTGTGAGATTCATAAATTTTAGATATGAGTCAGACGATAATGGTAGTGAATCAGAAGAAGAAGGAGATGAAGAAGAAGTTGATGAATTTAAACCAAGTAAAAAACGTAAAGCAAGCTCTTCAACTACTTCACAGCCGAAGAAACCAAGAAAGGTACGGGTATTATAGATGTTCAAGTTACGATATAATGATTCAAAAGTTAAGCGACATTTTTTGAAGAAAGTTGTGTTAAACACTAGAATCAAATAACTTTCCAAAGGCTGCTGGAGTTATAATCAATTTCTGACGCATTTTAGAAAATTAATGTTGGTTCATATTAAAAGAAAATCTTTATTTTGGACAATCTCAATTAATTTTGATTCCAAACCTGATTTCAATAACAACTAGGAATGTATTGAATAATAAAATTTTCTCCATTTTTATTAAAATTCTCATAGAGAATAGAGAATAAAGGGTTTCTTTTGGCCAATATTAAAAGCTGTAGAAAACATTTTTTTTTTTTTTTTTGATTGGGTCCAAATTTAGTGATTTAAAATGATGTTTTAAAATTTTCTTTTAAAACCTTTCAGTATGTTTTTTTTTTGCATGAAGTTATAAGACTATAAAGAACTTTTTTTGACATGTAATGCCATCTAATGAGAGCTTCTAGTTTTCAGTAAAGGTTCAAATATGGTCTTTTCTGGGCCGAAAATGATGTTTTCTTGAAATTAAGCATGGGTTTAGAGGACCATAGAGAGCTTCTTGTGACCCTTATGGTCACCTGTAAAAATATTTTTTTGTTTGGCAATGGGTCTTAGTATGTTTTTTTTTTTTTGCTTCATTGTTATTATTTTTAATTTTTTTGGAGCTAGAGGCTGATAAAGGGCTTCTATTAATCGACAAGGCTCATTTGTTAAAACTGATTTCTGTGTATGTTAAATGAGATTAAATGATTGGTGAGCTTTTTTTGGGAAATTTTTAGATAAAGGTTGAAAATGTTTATTGAATGTACTAGCAAATGGAAAAAAGAAAAATAATATTTATAACATCAGTTTATATAAAGATATAATAATAAACATATCATTAGTGTATAAACATAAATATATAAATTCTGTTACGAAACAACCTGTGTGGATCATTTATTATGAAAAATAAAATCTAGCGCTCTAGCATGTAATAATAAAGAACAAGCTTGCACCCTTGTATGGTAAAAATTTGAAAAACAATTTCCACAATTTTTTTTTTTTTTTTGCTTTGACAAATACTAATTTTAACTAAGTATTACCAGTTTTACATGAGTTGAAATTCTCCTTGTTCGTATATTTATAGAGCAGATTTTTGAAATTTTTGAAACACATGAAAAGTCAAATCTTGTAATATCAAATCTAATTAATATTTATTAAATTTTTATTTTGTAAATTTATTTGATGTATTTTTTGGCAGATATTATTTTATTAAACGCAATTCTAATTTTTATTTTTTATTTTATTTGTCTAGTTTTATGAAATAGATTTCTTCCCTGTACAAAGTAAAAAGATTTTTAAGTCTTTTTATCATATTTTTGTGCAAAACAATCGCCTTTCAAACAAAAATATAATGGGAAGAAATCTACCTTGAGATTTTTAGCAATATTTCTCATGTACTTCAATTTACTGCACGGATTAGTTTTCAAATACTTTAGTTGAAAACCAACCTGTTAACAGTGCTGGAACTATGGGTAATATAGTAGCTACAATTGATTTATCCAAATCACAATGATTTGCATAAAAAAGGAGAGTTTGAAACGTTAATATGCAGATGTTTTTGTTTTTGTTTCTGAGTTTTAACAGTTTTTTGTGCCCTTTTTAAATTGCTGAATTTTTAAAAAGGTTTGTTTTGTTTATAAACACTGACAGCATTATTTTGTTATAAATCGCCATGGTTTTAATTGAGTCCCATTGCCGTGCAAATATCTAATGAGTTCAGATGGCTGACATGCAGTGTTTTTTTTTAAGGATAATAATCAAGGCAAAAATTCTGATGATTTGAGTGCTTTTGAAGCAAAATTGTATTTTATATTGAAAAATACTTTGACTGAGCGAGACCAAATTAAATCTTTAAACACGTTTTTCTCAGTTTCGTGATTCATTTCGTGATTATTTTACCCTACGGAAAATTTCAAGATTTCCAGATGTCGAAAAATTTCCAATGTTTTATTTTGCTATTATCTATGTTCTGAGCGGGAAAAAAAAAAATCTCTCAGAAAGCAGAATTTTTTATTTGTGACTGTTTATATACTTTTAGAGTTGTCTTCGTTTTAAATTTTAAAGTCATTTTTTTTTCTTTATCGGTGTAATGCCATCTTAATCACAATAATAATTTTAAATTCAATGGTAAGGTTACGTTAAATAATTCTACTCCTCAATAGATTTCTATTTTGATGGTACATGGTGAGTGTTTTGAACCGTTAAAATAGATGTTCATGTTCCACATCAACCTCCGTTACCATATCAACCTCCATTACCAATAATAGCATTGCAGTTATTTATTCACTTCAATTAATTTCATTGTTATCAATTTAAATCTTTGATTACTGTTGTTATTATTAATTTTATTATTATTATTTTTATAAACTGGGGTAAAAGTGATATTTCTGTTTCTGTAACTCTTTAAGATTTTAACCAAAAGGTAGATTTTTAACAATGCCTTTCTGTCTTAAATGGCATGATTTTTTACTTGTTCAAAGTTAGCATATTTTCAAAGGTAGCTATATGTTATTCAACCTTATTACAACAATGCAACAAATATTTTTTTATTTATTGGATATTTCATTAATATCATTAAAAGAATATTTATGTATATAACAGAAGGAATATAGATTATATTTTAGTGGCATTATATATACACAACTTTTGAAGTCATTTTGGTACCGGACTTGCATATTCTTGAAAAGCAGTCAAACTTGAGTTATAAATAATATATTTCTGTTTTTCTTATTAAAATGTACCTTGGTTCTGGGAAACCTGATATTGTGTTATGAAAATTAAATTTCTGATGTTTTTTGTATATTTGAAGGTTTAAAAATTAAATATGGCTTGGAACCTAGACCCAAAACAGTAAAATTTGGTCAAAATATATAAATATTTGTAAAGAAGTTATGTTCAGAGTCTGATTTAACTGCATATGGCATTTCTAATCACACTGACTGAAACACTGTAAAATTTATGATGAAGCTATTGGAAGTTACCGTAAACAAACATTTTCATTGCGAAAGCAAAAATGCGAGCTTTACAGCTGTAGCTTATTTGGCAAAAAACACGAAAAATTCTCTATAGTAAGGAAGGTTTTTTTTTTGTTCGCTCAGCAGATTTTTGAACCCAAATTCGGCCAACATTCATGCCTAAATTCGTGCCTATTTTTTCATATTTTATTTATTTATTTATTTGCCTTCCCATTTTTATTAATAATATTTGAAGTAGAAAATAATTAATTTGGGACAAGGTTTACGAAATCAAATACTTTCTACAGGCAATTTTATTTAAATGTTAAAAAAGACTCATCAACTTTCCATTCGAATGATGTTAACCATTTCAAAAATATTTGTGTTTGTCAACTCAGGCATTAATAATTAAAAAGTTAAAAAACGCATGTCATGAGTTATAAAATTTTATTGAGTGACGTTTCAGGAGTCATGCTGCTCCTATCATCAGGCTAGTT